>JAOSBL010132276.1:0-16845 GCA_027568915.1 Erythroxylum roraimae | reverse complement strand
CGGTAATGCTTCCTTCACCTCCTACTCTTTATCAACTTTACATACTCACTTAGCTAACTCCTTTTTCTCCTCCTACAAAATCATTTACTTGTGTTCTCATCTTCCTACTAGTCCTGTCATTACAATTCAAATACACAACCAAATTATCAAACTAAAATCCGTAAAATACTTAACACATGTTTAATGCGACTCGGGGCCCAACAAAACCTCTCCTTGCGTAGGAATACCATGACTTGATCTCCCACATCGAATGTCTCTAGTCGTCGATGTTTATTAGCTGCTTGTTTGTACCGTTGGTTTGTTGCTTCCAAATTTTGTTTTACCTCTTGATGTATTGCTACCCCTTGTTCGACCATATGCTTAGCGGAAATATTGGTCCCCTCAACTTTAGGTAGCTTGAGCAAGTCTAATGTGTGTTGAGGTGCCTTGGTATAGACAATAGAGAATGGTGATTTACCTGTCGCACTACGGATGGCATTTTTATATGCGAACTCTGCTTAAGGTAATGCCAAGTCCCATTGTTTTGGCTTGTCCCCACAAATACTGCGAATTAAGTTTCCTAGTGTTCAATTGACAGCCTCCGTCTGCCCATCAGTTTGTGGATGGGCTGTGCTACTGAAATTTAAAGAAGAATCAAATAACTTCCATAAGGTACGCCAAAAGTAACTGAGGAACTTACTATCATGATCCGAAGTAATGGTCTTGGGCACTCCATGTAGGCGAATCACTTCTTTAAAAAACAATCGGGCAATGTCAACTGCATCAGAGGTCTTTTTACAAGTGATAAAGTGAGCCATCTTAGAAAATCTGTCAACCACAACAAATACTGAATCTACCCCTCTTTGAGTACGAGGCAGTCCCAACACAAAAATCCATAGATAAGTCTTCCCATATATTCTCTGGTATGGGTAACGGCATATACAATCCAGTATTCTTGGAGTGTCCCTTTACTGTCTGGCATATCTAACATCGTTCTACAAATCTGGACACATCCCTTCTTAACTGAGGCCGATAAAAGCACTCCTTCACTGCCGCCAATGTTTTATCACGTCCTAAGTGACCTGCTAGTCCCCCTACATGCAAGTCTCGAATTACCTTCTCTCTTAAAGATGTTCTAGGCAAACACAATTGGTTGTCATACATCAAGTACCCATCGTTGATATAAAATCCATCAATAGACACACCATGAGAAACCTTGTCCCAAACCTCTACAAAGTCGTCATCTTGCTCATAATTGTCTAGTAGTTGCTCAAAGCCTACAATTTCATTACTGAGAGTAAGTAATAAGGATGCCCTCCTACTCAAAGCATCCGCGACTTTGTTTTGTACTCCTGACTTGTGCCCTAAATTGAACGAAAATTTTTATAAAAATTGACACCTCCTTGTATGCATATCACAACTAATCCGCTTTTGTTTATTCAAATACTTTAAGGCCTCGTGATCTGAATATAACACATTCCTTAGCAACCAAGTAATGCTCCCAATTTTTAAGTGCTCACACCACCGAATAGAATTCTTTGTCGTAGGTATTCCACTTTCTCCTCGCATCACTAAGTTTTTCGCTAAAGAATGCCACTGGCCTTTTCTCTTATGAGAGTACAACTCCTATTCCCTCTCCACTAGCATCGCAGTCAACCTCAAATAGCTTGTTAAAATCTGGTAAAACTAGTACTAAAGTTGTACATAACTTTTCTTTGAGCAAGGTAAAGCTCTTATCTGCTTCTTCTCCTCACTAAATTTTGCCTTTCTTTAGGCACTCTGTCATGGTCACCGCAATAGTGCTAAAATTTTTTATAAACCTTTGGTAAAAGGTCGCCAAACCATGAAAACTCCTCAGTCCCCCACATTGTTCAGTGTTGGCCAATCTTTGATTGCCTTAACCTTTGCTTCATCCACCTTTATCCCATCCGCAGACATTATATATCCCAGGAATACTAACGTATTTGTCATGAAATTGCACTTCTTAAGGTTGATGTATAATTGGTTGTCCCTTAAGGCCTTTAGCACATGCCTTAGGTGTAACAAGTGTTCCTCCTCCGAATGACTATAAATCAGGATATCATCGAAATAAACCACAACAAATTTACCAATAAAAGGCTTGAGTACCTGATTTATTAGCCTCATGAAAGTGCTTGGTGCATTGAAAAACCCAAACGGCATCACCAATTATTCATATAGGCCCTCTTTTGTTTTGAAGGTCGTCTTCCATTCGTCACCTGGCCTTATGTGAATTTGGTGATACCCATTCTTCAGATCAATCTTCAAAAATACTGTCGCACCATGTAAGTGATCCAACGTGTCATCCAATCACGGTATAGGAAATTTATACCAATCCGATTAATGGCTCTACTGTTAATACACATCCTCCAACTTCCATCCTTCTTTGGAGTCAATAATGTCGGAACTGTGCACGGACTCATACTCTCTTGTATAAGCCCCTTTCGTAATAACTCCTCCACCTTCTCCTTTAAAATCTCACTTTCCTTCGGATTCATTCGATAATACGGTAAATTCAGTAAATTGGATTCGGGAATGAGGTTTATATGGTGTTGGATATCCCTCATAGGGGGTAACCCATTCGGGATATCGTCTAGCATCAACTCCTTGAACTCTTGTAGTAGGGTTTGCAATATCTCCAGGTACTCCTCCACTTGAAACTCTGCCTCAGTCGTCAACACCTGTTTGACCACTAACGCGTGTACTTGTCGTGTTTCCTAGATCTCCACTTCGAACCTCTTAGCTATAGACAAGAAAGCATTACCCTCAGAGGTTGAAGTCTCGGTTTTAAGTGGTAGGAGTGTGTACTTGACCCCATCCTTCTCCAATTGATATTGGTTGCTCCTTCCCGAATGCTGAGCATCCACATCAAACTGCCATGGTCACCCAAATAGCAATTGACAAACATCCATATCAACAACGTCACAATATACTTCATCTTTATACCTGCCAATGGAGAATGGAACTCTACACCTCTCTGTGACTTCTATCTTGTCTACTGCGGTTTTAATCCACCCCAAGGTATAAGGATTAGGATGTTTTTCCACTGGTAATCCTAACCTCTTCACTGGCCCCTCCAATAATATTCTCGCAGCTTCCACTATCAACGATAACTCCAAATACCTTGTCACGAAGGTACATCTCGTGCGGAATAGTTGATTTCTTTGGGTTCTACCTTCCTGCTTAGGTGCTAACATCAGTTTCCTCACCACATACGCCAAGCCCTCGTCAACTTCATACTCATCATCCTCATCTCCATCTACTTCACAAGCAATTCCCTCGTCATCTTCGTCCCTCTCTACAAAGTTAACCGTCTTCCTCAAAGTACACTCATTAGATCTGTGTCCAAGTTGACTACACTTGAAGCACTTCCCCACAATTGGTTTAGCATATGGGTTCTCAAATCTCTTCATCTCTTTATCTCGCGCCTCAACCATATGCCTCTTTCCCATAACTTTATCCTCCACACTCCACATCTTATGACTACGGGGAGTATGCCCCTGCACAGCTTTGTATTTATCACTAGATGCTGGAGTCCTATAGCTCTCTACATTCCTTCTGCTACGCTCCTGTTGCATTATCTTCTCCTTTAAGGCCATGTCTTTGCTTCCGATAGCGTGCGGATAACCTGTACTCCTATTCTGTCCTAAAGTGCTGGTCTTAACCCTTCCAAATATCGAGCAACCTGCTGTCCTTCAGATTCTAAAAGGTTGTTTCTCTCTGCAAACCTCATGAACTCTATGGTATACTCATGCACTGTCCGTCCTCCCTGACTACACCGTTGATATTACTGGAATAGAATCTGCTCGTAATCCGGTGGTAAGAATTCCTACTTCAACAGAAACTTCATTCTATACCATGTACGCACCGGTCCCTTCCCTTCGCGCTCCCTCCGTGACTGAATCCTTTCCCACCATGCCGAAGCTCCCCCCTTCAATCTACAAGCCACAATCCGAACTCTTTTCTCTGGTGCAATCTCCAGATATTTGAAGAATCTGTCAATTTCTACAAGCCAGTCTAAAAAATCCTCAATACCCAGACTACCATTAAAATAGGGGATATCCACCTTCAGTCTATAATCCCCAGAGTCTCTAGCTTCAAATCCACCATAGGCATCTCTCCTCCTACGCCCATCATGTTGTTAAAAACGCCCAAGTCTATTTGGCTCATAGTAATCTTCTCCCTCCGAATCCTCCTCATAGATTGGTTGTCTCCTCGCAGGCATAGTTCTACCCATAGGTTCACCACGAGCCATCTCCACCCCTGGTCTTCTACGGTTATCCTGCCTCCTATGTGTATCAATTCCTAGAGCATCCAGACATTCCACAATCTCTTCAAGATGCTCCTCGAAACGCCGGAATCTGTGTTCTATCTGTTGCTCCAGACATTGCTCCAAATGTTGCAACGCTTCGTCTCCTAAAAAAGGAGCCCTAACCTCCTGAACACCGTCACGAAGACCATTACTATCGTTCCTAGTCGACATCCTTGCTTTGATACCACCTGACACAGCGTATAGCGTTTGATTTTTCAAAGGTTGTACGAAACCCTTTGAAGAACCAAAGAAATTCAATAGAAATCTGAAATAATGCTTCACTTGACAAAAGTTGTCGCCAAGTGGCTACAAAAGATGATATAAACTCTAAAAGATGAAAATGATGAAAACCTAAGGATAAAACAGTCTTTTACTAATAAAACAATTAAAACTACTAAAATACTACTAGTACTAAAACACCACTAAAACTCTGGGTCAGGGTATGTGGGTGGGGTGGATTCGTTTGTGCCTGTGAAGGATTGTTATGAGTGGCTGGAGGTGTAGTGGGTTCACCACTAGTATGGTTGGGTGATTGTGAAAATTGCTAGATAAGAGTGTTTTGAATTTCCACCATTAATTTTTTAAGCTCCGTGAGATCACTAGCTTGCTTGGCTGTTATTTCCTGCCAAGCGACTTTGTTCTGTTGTAGCTCTGAGGTGATAACAACAAACCATTCCTGGGTCTCCTGAGGGAAGGAAGAAAAAGACTCATCCAACCTTTTTACATCCCCAAAACGTGTGACCGGAGCGAGGTCTTTGATACCACTTGATGCAAATGAAAGAGGGATTTACCCGATTTGGATTGATTGGATAGGGAGCTCAATGATGTCGAGCTAGTAGGTGTGATCAGAAGAAGAAGAAGAAAGAGAAAAAGAACATAAAGAATTGGAAAGGAGGAGGAGAATCATATTCTGTTATTCATTGTTTTCCTTCACAGACTCTGCCACTCAGGCTATAACAATACCAGCCCGACATTCCCGGATCGTGTAACAAAATCATCATTAATATTCTAACCCTTACACGTGTCCTTACTAACTACCATAACTAGCTGATTCTCTTATACTATTACTATTAGATTGGACCAACATCTATTAACTATACCCACTACTATCTTCTTCTTTCAAGCCTCTTGATTCTTCTTCTTTGCTGCCGAGACTTCGGTATCTCGAATTGTTGATCAAGTTGCTAGAAAAAATAAATGGCTCAGTGATGTTGACTTGGAGAAAGCTATCATAACAAATGGTGGTTAGAAAGCAAAAAATTGCATTATGAAATGAACAGAAAACTACCCAATACTGTGTTCCTTCAATGTCAATGATGTGTTGACATAGGTAATTGCAGCAGAAAAGCAAAGTGAAAAGTACATACATAGTCATGAATTTAGCAAACATTTGAGGGTAACACCAGCCAAAGATAGAGGCAACCATCAAGAAAATTAGTCCTGGAATATGAAAGTTCGGTGCCAGTACAGTGCATGATGATTAAGTTTGGTTGTGATTGTGGCCCCGGGAAATTAATTTCCTTTTTTGCTTAGCTGTCTGTGGATTTCTGCTAGCCTCAGAATATTGATGCAGGACATAGGCGTTCTATGAAATGAATAATTCTACTCCAAATATTTCTGCCCCAAAACTTCGATAATCAGTAGTGTAGAATTTATCCTTTATAAGAGTGAATGCTTTCAGTTCTTACTTTCTACTCAGTTCACATTATATATTGCACTATTTTGTCGCAGGGAATGCTCAGTCAAAACCCAAGTTTATGTTCTAAACTTTTTTTCTAGTCTCGAAGTGTGCTCAATCATTTTCAAGGAATGTTCCTTACTGAAAAAAGAAAAGAGGAATAAAAATAAAATGTTCGAGTAGATAAACCTCAATCATAGTCAGCGACTACTGATGGTTTTTTTTCTTTGGCTTTTTATTTTGTCCTTTTTGTTGTTTAAAACTGTGATTAGGTCGTGGACCGTCGTCATTTACTTTCTAATCACCTCTACAGTTCTATCTGTACCATTTTGTTCTACTAGCTCTCTGTATTTTTTTCTTTTGGCACCTTCAGATTTAAGCAAAAGTAGTTCATGCCAATAATTCTCTCATGTTCCATGGTACTAGTTGATCCTGTAATTGGAGAATCCAATACTCGTGTTCCTGTAGGCAATCATCTTTTGTAGCCAAGTGTTTCTGGTTAGGAAGAGAGGAGCTAGTCAAAGTAGAAGAATCGTCCATCTTTTACATCTTGAGTTGGATTCCAGCCAAACACAAAGGTTTCTTCTGACATGATCAACAATTACAGGCAGAAGTACTTGAGATCTAAATTACCAAGGCTGAGAAAAATTAGAGATGAACTGGATTTATAAAATCCATGAAATTTTAAGTCTTTCTTGAAATCAAGAATCCAGTCTCTTATCGGGTACGCATGTAAAGCTTTTCTTTAGTGGAAGTAAAAGCACAAAGTAGCACCTTTGTTATTGTTCTATGGGAACAAACATATGCCTTTACCACGTTTTAGTGACAAGAGAGATTGAATCTATCAGAAAGGTCCTTGGTCACCAAACGAGAACTTTCAGTACAACATCGTCATTATTTCTGATTAGAAAATTCACTTGCATTAGAAGCAAGAGTCATAAAAAGAAAAAAGAAAAAAAAGAAAGGAAGGAGTAACATGAGGAAAAGCACATCTGGTTGGAGTTATTAAACAAAGGTGAGATGCCATCACTGCATAATTTAAGCTATATCTACTCCTAATCATGAACTTATTTGGCTCTGTCCTTTATCACATCAAACCCCATCTCTGTTGGGTCAGTTGCTTGGAGTTCATAATGGATCCCATCTAGCACTCTCCTCAATCCATCTTTGGATGTTGCATATAACATTTTTGCTCTAATTCTTGATGCTGTTGGAGCCCTGCAGCCAACCCAACGATCATGATCAATGATGGTGACACACATAGATGTAATTATATTGGTAGATCCAAACTCCATTTCTTCGTAACTCGTACGCTTCACACACCACACCCTTATTATAAAGATGCTTGAGGCATGTGCAATAGAGATCAATTATACGGCAACAAGGAATACAGCAAGAATTGGTCCTAAACTTGTCAGTCCAATATAAACTCCAACCTGTTAGCTAGCTTCTACGAACTACATGTAACTATCAATAAAGAATCTAATGATCAAAACCAATAATTGTAGCCCCTACAATGAAAAGAGTAAAATTAAAGGGTCGTCAGTGGTTTTCCCACGAAGACAAAAATTTCAGAATTATCCCACTAAACGCCACCATCCATACCATTGTTCAAAGGTCATAAACGTAAGTTCATAACGATTTAGGTGTAGTATAATTCAAGCTGTGTAATGTTGATCTTGAACATCATATCATAAGACCATAGTTTAATGTAATGCGAAACAAAAAAGAAAAAAAATTAAACAACGAAAAAAAGGAATGACGGACCATGCAATGAAGAAGATCTTGCTCTTCCTGCAATTATCGACTGTAACAAAGTCGAAATCGAACACAGCATATCTGCAGTCATCGTCCGGTAACGACGCAGCAAGATCATCATAGCTCTCGCCGGAACCACCCACCTTGTCGACCGTGACCAACCTGGACTTCTCGTCGATCTTAAAAACTATGTATCTATGCACCTTTTTCCATTTCATTTCCATGAAAGAGTTTTTGCATTCATCAGTCACCCACATGCCTGTAGTCGCCTGCACAAAACATCATGGTCAATAAGCAAAAAAAAGCGCAGATTAGCGATGACTCAAAACTGGAAGATTATAGCAAGAGAACCATGAGAAGAAGAGAAAACGTATACCATCTTGAAAGCCATAGCCATTGTTGATGGGTTGAAAGGTAATTGTTGCTTGGGACAAAAAAAAGGCTGTGAGTGTAAGACTTGAGTACGTCGAGTGACACTTGAAAAGTCTTATATAGAGAAGTGGAGATTATATTGCCACTCAAATTTTAGGCTTATTACATTTTTGTCCAGACAGTACCATATTTATGTATTAGATTTTCAATTGTGCACTTGACTCTAAGTTAATGATGTCGAGTCTTTTTGTTTGTTTTACAATACTTTATTGTAATTATATTTTTCAGTAAATATAATTTGTGTCCTAATAAATATTTAAGTTATCTGTAATTTATACAACTACATACAACCATAATGTAATATGTAACCTGTAATATAAAATTTACAACCGTAATTTAAAACCTTATTATTATCGTCAATTTTCTTATTTACAATTTATTTGTTAATCATTTACTAGGCTTCTTATAACCGTGGACTTAGACGGGATGTTTGGATAGGCTTATACTAGTAGAGCTTTTTTTAAAAAGCCAATTAACTGTTTAGTTGTCATTTAAAAAAGAGCTTTTTTGAAAAAGCTTCATACAGTAGACTATTTGGCAATATAAAAATAAAAAACACTTTTTAATTTTAACTACATTTTATTTTGTAATAAAAATTATTTATGCATATAAATATTATTTAAAGTATATAAAACAATATGCAAAGCACAATATATTAATTATTATATAATTTTAAATCATATAAAACATAAATGAAAATATATCTAAACAAATCTTTTATATAGATTATAATATAACTAAAACTAATATTAAAAATAAATATTAAAATATATATATAAAAAAAGCTAAATAATATTATATAATTTCTAAAATAAATGTGAAGATGAGTTTGTGGGTATTGTGGGAATTATGTGTAAAACATAAGGACAAAAGAGACTAAAAAATAGGCTCATTAATTGATCTGAAAAATATACTGAAAAATCGTTTTTTTGAAAAGCTCCAAATTTGAGTTTCTTAAAAAGCTGTATTTTAGCTGCTAAAAAAGTGTTTTTTTATTTTATAGCTAAACACTCATTTTTCTTAAAAAAAACTTTCGCGATGAAAAAAATACTTTTTCGTTTTACAACCAAAAACTTTTGCGATGAAAAAAAATATTTATTTATCCTCCAAAAGTTCAACCAAACAGACACTAATTCTTCAAACTCAAAATTCAACTTCACAAGTTCTCCTTGTTGAAACGCAATTTAGCTCATGAGTCATGTAAGCTAGTAAATTACAAGGCTCAGGAATCAGGATCTGTAAGGTGGGAAGTTGACAAGTCCCATCTCTCTAGGGAACAAGTCAAACATGGTTGAAATCCATTTAAGGCGATTCTATAACCTAATCAAGTAAAGATAAACGAGAGTTTAAACACACATGAAATTCGTTAAAATTAGCCCCATTGATGTACTGTTGTTATTATTTACTTTTGTTCCTTTCTTTGTATTTAGTTTTGCCAATTTACACCTGTGACTGAATTTCTTGTAAAACTTTAGGACTTAAAAGAGACTAAGAATTTCAATCTGCTTCACATGACCTACCTAACCTGCCTTCCTACTACGAAAGAGAGATATGTTGATTATGCGACATTTTATAGCAGTAAAGTAATTGGAAGGATAGTCTAGCCAATAATAGCATTGTTAGCATACACTATACTCCTTGTGATTGAACTCCAATTTTGTCTCTCAATGACAAAATAATAGTTACACAACTGGTTCAGTATACAATTCTTTCTCAACTCTTTCACCTTGCCAATGGATTGATGCTATATTGGCAAGAAAATGCCTTGTTTTCACATTTTCTTTTTGGTCTAATGGGAAATCAAACTAGTTCAGCTAGACAAAACTACCTAACCATTTTCGAAGTACACAAACTACAAATATGCCCACATGAATGAACATTACTTGTGCGGATAATATGGTGGTCCCATCTCGGATCGCACACCCACATCCCCATGTCTCTATATTTGTGTTCCTGAGTAGAATCTTGGCGTGAAAGCAAAGGAGTTCAGAGGATGGAAGAATTTGTATAGTTTGGAGTACTGTTAAAAGCCCCAGAAAGAGAGCTCTTGGTATAAATGAACCATTGCATGTACCACCAATCAGAGTCTTTCAACTCCTTCCAGGTTCTTGCGTACTTGGATATAGATGACCTGTTCTCATATTGTATGCGTATCAATTGTCGTAGCCTTTTTTGGGTGTGTCATGTGTGCAAGCTCAAGATTTCATATCCCCAAGCTCGAGTATTTCCACAAATTTGTCTAGAGAAAGTGTGGTAGGTACATGCGACGTCCCAACATATCATCCCATGGCTTAATGTCCATAATTAAGTTGATCTTAAATATAGAGAGACAGATAAGAGTACAAACACTAAAGATCCAACAAAACCGCAAGGTAGAGAAGGAATGGACGTGCACTAGGAGACATGTCCCTCATGTGGGTGGCCCTCTCTCTCGAGGAAATTGAGACAGTGTTAAGGCCCTACACTCTCTGTCCATGACATGCTTGTTCTTATAATCGTAATGAATATTATATCAGAAGGAATGGTGAGTTCATGTTATGGTTATGAAATATGTTACCTGGTTCAACAGTATGAATGGCTTCTTCTCAATGGAAGTACTCACTTTGATGGTGAAGCTTGATGCTTCTAAAGTGATTGGGATATATGCAAATCCGTGTTGCATTATTTGATCCAGATGTTGACAAACATTACAGTCAGGTTCAATAATAGGCAGAAGGCAATAGAATCATGCCTAACTTTTTCTTAGGAGTGTGTGATTAACAAAGGTTGTTTGATTGTCCATGAGAGGGAAAAGGAGACGTTGGATAGGAGAAAATTGCAATCGAGAGGATATTCAGGTTTTTACGGGGATGGGATTCTCTGTCCAATATTATGATGTCTTATTTTGTCCCATGAATCTCAACCATTTATTTATACGAGTTTCGTGTTCATTTATGCGGAACCCACGTGAGACCCACATAAATGAATAGCTGAGATTCATGAAACAGAATAAGACACCATAATATTGAACAGAGGATCCGGACTCGCTTTTACGAGACTAATTTGTAGCACTTTCATCAAATGGGAAAAGATAGGTTGTAGTTAGCTAAGAATTACACCTGTTTCATTTCACTGAGCTTTATGTTTACTTGAAATTTGTAATAAAAATTGAAATTAAACAAATTAAAATTTGTAATAAAAACTAAAAAAAATATTTGATTTTATTACCCATTTTTATTTTATCCTTATTATAGTATTATATACTAATATTAAATTTTAATTTAGTTCATTTTAACATTTCAACTTTTATTATTAAATTAGTTAATCTTATGATTATTTAAAATAAAAGATATGAACATTTAATATAATTAAAGAAATTTATACATATTTATATAATTAAATTCTAATATAAAATATAAAATAATTTTAATTTATTTTAATTAAATAATTTGAGATATTCATCATACCATAATATGTGTCTTAAATTCCACAATTAAAGATTATTTCATAATTACTAACATAAAAAAACATACTCAAGGCATGAATTTTCTTAAATTTATGGTATAATGCAAGAAAATAGGTATTAATTTTGAGTTCATAACACAATATATCATTCTTAGATAAAATAAGATGATGGCTAGTGATTTGAACTTTTAAACATAATGTTACTAATCACTAGCAAATAGCTACTAGTAAGTCTAGACAAACGTATTTTAGTCTTCAAAATGTTGCTATTGATTTTTTTTATAAAATCAAAAAATCCATTTATCATCCATCAAAAAATTTTTGAAGTATCTATCTATCATTTTTCTACTTTGCAAAGTCCTTTCATTTTATATTCATGTAGAAACGAAAAAAATTGTCTAGATAAGCCTAACTCAAAGTTAACGAGCTTGATTCGATTTGACTTAATTTTGAGTCCGCTCAAGTTTTTTTTTAAATTTCGAGAACCTGAACTATCACATGTTTTAATTTTTGAAATTACATCATTTTATGTAAGTAAAACAATATTGTTTCAATAACTAGGTAGTTCTCTTCTGAGGTTCTTCCTCGAAACATTGTAGATTAATTTTAATTAATCTATAATTCCTCTTATAGTCTTCCTTGGTAGCTCAACTCCTCACTCTCCAATCTTCCCTCTATAGCTATAGTCCAGTGGACCAATACATTGCTCTCTCTTTGGACAATGCTCAGTGCTCCCTCTTTAACATAGTCTTTCTAGTAGCTGGTCACTTGGTGCTTGCCTCACCTCTGCTCCATCTGCTTGGTGCTTCCCTCACCTATGCTCCCTCACCATAGGTAAAAAAACATGCGAGGAAGAACAAATGAGCTTACTTGGCTCTCCTTTTTTTTATGATGGTGTTAATTTTTTTGCCAAGCACGGTTTGAAGGTGTAGGTGAAGAAATTGAATATTTTGGACTTAAATTGAATATTCTCTTCTTGTTTCTATCATTTTCAGCATTGTTGGATTGAAGCTTCTGGAATAATGGGTGGTGGAATATGAATACGAATTTGAACATGTTTTGTTTACTCATTTAACTTGTAAAACCATGTGTCAGGTTACTTACTCCATGGTTTTGTTATTCATTTCCAAATTTGGTTGCTTCAGACAAATTTTATGTTAAAGTTGACTGTTTCAAGCGAAATTCATGAATTATTCTATTTTCAGGTTAATGAAGTAGTTTCCTGTTAGAAATGAGTCGTAAAGTAAGCATAAAATAGTATTCCCATAAATTTGGTGTAGAAGTGATACGCACTACGAGCAACTCGTTCTAAACTCAATTTTTGTAGTGTTAAATTTAAATGCTTCAAACAAGTTCTATGAACTATTATGTTTTCATGTTAATGAAGTAGTTTTCTATTAGAAATGACCAGAAAAGTAGGTGTAAAACAGTGTTCTAATAAATTTGGTGTGGAATGTAATTTTTATGTTTTAAACCGTAAGTATATGATGTAGTTGTAGCTAGCACTAGCAAGTACAGGCCAATTCCACGAGGGTTAGAATTGCTAGTACTTACCGTCTTTCTATTATCTAGCCTAACCAACTATAGAGTTTAAGCTAAATCAAATGAAAAATTAAAACAATTAACTAAAATAAATCACCACAATCAACTAATTAAAATGAAGATTAAACTAAGAAACAATTAAAGAAGACATTGGTACCTGGATTTCGAATCCCCTAAGACTTCTCGTGCAATCATGATTTTACTAACGAATTTAATCTTTAATTTATTGGACCGTGAAAAATCTTATATTTTATTAATACTTTTTAAGACTATTAACAATTAATCGTCAATTGATTAACTGAAATCTCTTTCTAGTTAAAACCCTGACGATTACATTAATTAATTTGTCAATTTCACTTTTAGGTTTAACCCTAATCTAGAAGATTTATGTCAATCTATCTTTAGGTTTGCATGTAACTCCTTTCAATTATGGTCGATCCATTGATACAAAAAGATTCTTAATCTCAATTGCATGAAATCATATATGAAATAATATGCTAGCAATATTAATTCAAGAATAATTAAAAATACATTATTACATCTCAATGAAACTAAAAAATGAATTAGGTTAAAATAAATCACTATAAGTTATATCTAATGGTTCATCTAATCTAAGTACCAACAAAAGTTTTAACTCCTAATCCAAGTACCATCAAAAGTTTAACTCCTAATCATAACATCAAGACTAAAGGAAAAACAAAAACCAAAAGAAACATGATCATATCTGTTTTAATCTTCATGAAATCCACTTTAGATTGACGAAAATCTACCCCAATATGTTTCCTTACTTGTTCTTTATTATATTGATCATTCTAGGCCATCAATTTATATTTCTTGAGCCTCCTATGAACCTCCTTTTTCCCCCTATTTTCTCTTTGTTTTATCCATTTATAGCTCGAATTTAGGGTTTCTGGAATGGAATCAATGATATACATGGCTGTATGCATGATCATGTCCCTCAATCTTGCTTAAATCTTTGAAAATCACAAAGAAATATGGTCCTAGAGAGCTACACAGACACCTACATGGTTGTGTAGACTTACATGGACAATCGTTAAAATAGATTCAATTCTTCCAATTTCTTGTCCTGATTTTGAACTAATTCCTATCATTTTTATCCATGAAGGAAAATAAAACATAAAAACACAATAGAAACAACATAAGTATAAAAAGCAATAAGAATCTCTCAAATAAACAAGTAAAATGCAATAAATATAATATTAGAAATATAGTATATTTAGCATTTATCAAACTCCTCCACATTTAAGCCTTTGCTAGTTCTCAAGAAAATCAATTTCATTACTCTTAAATTAATAAGAAACAACTATAAAAAACATAAAACAAAAAGGATATTCATCAAGATTCTTCATTATTCATTCAATTGCAAAGTTCATTGAAATGTGAAACATTTAGTTACTTGCTTGAAGTTATAAATCAATCCAATTAAATCGACAATTCTTCAAAGTTTAACTCAATTCACACCATTCCGCTTAATGTGTAAAGTGAACATATAGAAGAAAAATGTTAAAAACTTTAACACTTTTATATCTCTTATTAAAAATAAAACAGTAAATTTAAACATTCTAAGAGCATTTAGAAGCTTGTTTGAAAATTCACGTAGCCTTTTGATGCGAGAGTAAGCACCTTGTTATGAATACCCCAGGTCACTCAACTAAGTCACCATCTCAAATGGCTACTAGCACCACTTTTTAACTTTGACCTTTTTATAGTACAAAGCCAACGGAGTGAAATTATTTATACTCATTTATTCATACACTACTTTTTTCTTTTCTTTTCTTTACATTATGGGTAATAAAAATGTTAAAAAAAGAACTCACATTAAACTTAGCACATGTACAAATTATACATAAAGTATCATAATACAAATCAGGTATCCATTCTTAAAATTAATGAACTAAATTGAAATCAACTTAATCATCAAAACTTATAACTATTTGCCTAAACAAATTAAATCACAGTTATAACCAAACTCATAATGAATTATCTTAATCAACATCCTCTCTAAAAAAGATCAAGTTATTCATTATTAAGCTAATTATAAAAAAAAAATTGACAAGCTTGACTCTTAACGTAAGGCCCCAAAATATACCCTACTTGAAATAATACATGTTTATGAAAGTACATGTGTGATAGGAGTTAGAACTTTACTAAGATTAGAATATGAAAGACTTATGACTTGAATTTTTGATCAAGTGGATTATAGTGAGTAAACTGGAATTAATTGATACCATTAGAGAATTGAAGTATTTAAATGCATATTTATATTAGGAAAACTTTCAATTGGCAAGATAAATTGGTATATGAAAATTGCAATGATTAAGCCTATGAGTTAGTAACATTTGGCATAGTTGATACGTTGACAAATGACATAGTTAATAAAGTGACAAGTGACCTAATAAAATTGTGACATTTGGCAGCATTCATTAAGTAAAACATGGTTTAATGGAAGTGTGACAAATGGTAGCTTAAGTGCAGGACATATGTGACACATGTAAGAAGACACATGCCTTATGGAGTTAGTGACACCTAGGTGGTGATGAAGCAAGTTTCTGCTGGAAACTTTTCTGTTTTGCTCTTTTTATTCACCTTGCTTTCTTCTTCCACGAAACCTCCCATCTCCTTTCTAACTTCCGGACTTTTGCTAGTGTTTGGAGTATCAACCTTTGGAAGCTTTGTAAGTTATTTCATTAAGAAATAAGTCTTGTGATTCTATGTATTATTACTTCATTGATGCTGAAAGTTGTACATTAAACTTAGATATACGCTGGTTGTTTGGAAGCTTGATTTAGCTGGTTCTTTGAAGTTAAACAGGTAGGGATTTCTGCACTTGATAACATGTGTTGTTTAATGTTTAATATGGACCAATTGTGTACTGAAATGGGAAAGAATTGAGGTTTAATACATGCTGGAAACTGGTTCGAATGAGTAGTTCTACTGGACAGGATTCGGTATTTTAGCCATATCTTGCTCTGTAGGTATCCAAATTAGATGAATTTAAATTCTTATTAAACTAAAAACTTATATCTATAACTTGCATGAAGGCGTAGAATTTGATTTCTGTCACTAAGTGTGTCAAAAGTTGTCTTGAAGTTGAGTATCTGTAATCTGTCATTGTTTGTGAACAGTCTGTAGTCATTTAGGGATAATTTTCAAAATAATGAACCAAATTGCATAAAATTGGTGTTAGTAGAAACTTACGACATAAAGGAACAAATTTGTAGAAGAATTTTTGGCCTAAATTCTTCATTTTTATTGTCAAAATGACCGTGTAACATTGACTCGAAAGTCTGTTTTGTGGAAAAGCTATAAGAAATGAAGTGTTTTCATTGAACTTTCTTTGGTATTTTGATTATAACTTACAATATGGATCTCCAAATTAGTTGGTTCTTAATTCAGATTAAACTAGAGACATATTTCTAAAACTTTCTTAAAGAAGTTGAATTTTAATTCTGTCTCTAAGATTTTCAAAATTTGGCATGAAATTGAGTCTTGGTTAGGCTGTAGCACTACCAGGGACAGAAATCATATCCTGTGGTTTTTGAATAAACTGTATTGATGTAGACCGAATTAGATTGAGGTATCTGCACCAAAGTTGAAGCTTATTATCTTAGCTTTAAATTGGTATAAAGTTTGTAATTTTTGGATATTGGAATTGAGAGTT
>JAOSBL010132156.1:0-16901 GCA_027568915.1 Erythroxylum roraimae | reverse complement strand
CATATCATGTATGGATTGGCATGTTGATTTGGATATGTTGCTTCCGCTGCAAAATGATTTCTTAAAAGTTTTGAAATCTACTGTTTCTCCAAACACAGATGAACCTTATGTTAATACATTGATATGATTTGATTATTTTATTAATGCGATAGGTTGTTTGATATATTGTGATCTAATTACATACTTTATTTATGTTCTAATAACTTAAAATATTAGATCATAATCTAATTTTATCAGTAGAGATTGAGAAATCTTATTGTGAATAGATCTACCGTAATTAAAAGAAGTTGATTGCTACCCTATAGGTAGGGTGATATAAATCTTCCGGATTAGAGTCAAACCTAAAAGAGGGACTCATAAATCGATAACGCAATCTTATAAGTTTTAACCTGAGTAATTCAGTTAGAGATCTTAGGATTAGTTATTAGTAGACTCAAGGTCAACTCCTAGCATACCATATGAGTCTTTATAGTCCAATACATCAACAAAACAATTGCATGATAAAAGATCAATTTGTTAAGAGTTTAAGGGGATTTAAACCTATATACTAATTTCTGATAACGATAGTTTTCTAAATGAATTCCACTATCTTTGCATTCATTATCTTTCCTATTTCTTTAGTTTTTAACTTCATTTTATTTAAAAATCTAAAATAATCCTTAGGCTAGATAATAGGGGAAGGGTAAGTATTAGTATTCACAGTCTTCATGGAATCGACCCGTACTTGCCAATACTAGCTACAGCTACGTTGTGCGCTTACGATTTATTACAATATTGACTAACACAAACTAGGTCAATCATATTCAAACAACTTCATATTAATTTACCTTTTGTTGAAGCTCTTTTGCAGATGCCTAAGTATGCAAAATTCTTAAAGAAACTACTTTCTAACAAGAGGAAGTTGAAGTAGTTAGCCACTGTGAGATTAAGTGAAGAATTGGAGTAGTTAGCCACTATGAGATTAAATGAGGAATGCTCAATGATCTTGTGAAACAAGTTACCTGAAAAGTTTAAAGATCCAGGGAGTTTTACTATCCCTTGTTTTATTTGTAATTTGTCAGTATAAAAGGCTTTAGTTGATTTAGGGGTTAGCGTTAATTTGATGCCCTATAAACTATTTAAAAAACTAGGATTATGGGAACCCAAATCCATTAGGATGAGTATTCAATTGGCTGATAAATCTGTTAAATATCCTAGGGGTATCATTGAGGATGTACTCGCTAAAATTGATAGGTTCATCTTCTTAGTGGATTTTGTAATACTTGAAATGGATGAAGATATAGAAATACATTTGATTCTAGATCGACCCTTCCTAGCTATAACTAGAGCCATTATTGATGTTAGTGATGGCAAACTAACTCTTAAGGTCGGAGAAGAAGAGGTTGCTTTTAAAATATCCGATGCTAGCAACATGCCCTTCAATACAATGATTCTTGTTATTTTACTAATAATAATGATTCTACAACTTCAGAAAGTATGCGTGAAATGATGTCTAAGGATGTGTAGAAGCCAATAAGTCTCTCATGAGAAAGAAAAATTTTGAATGGATAGAGAGAAATATAGAGACAAGGTTGAAACCATCCATTGAAGAACCGCAGAGGTGGAGTTGAAGAAAGTCCCAAATCATTTGGAATATGCGTTTCTTGAGAAAGAGTCAAAATTGTATGTAATTATTCTATCAATTATAGAGGTGGATCAGAAAGAAAAACTGTTAAATGTGCTTAAAGACCATGAAAGGGCAATTGTTGGGAAGATATTTGATATTAGAGGAATCAACCCTTCCTTTTGCATGCACAAGATAATAGAGGAGGAGTTTAAATCGGCGGTATAACCTCAAAGAAGGTTGAATGATAATAAGCAGGAAATGGTAAAGGCCTAGGTAATTAAACTCCTAGATGCTAGTATGATTTACCCTATTTCTAATAGTTCTTAGGTGAGTCCAATATAGGTTGTGCCACAGAAGGGAGGAATGATAATGGTATCCAATGAGAAGAATTAGTTGATTCCTACAAGAACTGTCAATGGATGGAGAGTATGCATCAATTACAGGAAGCTAAATGATGCAATAAGGAAAGACCACTTCCATTTTCCCTTCATAGATCAAATGTTGTAATGATTAGTGGGACACATGTATTACTACTTTTTGGATGGACTTTTGTCTATCTTCAAATCCCAATCGCTTTGGAGGATCAATAGAGAACAACCTTCAAGTGTCCTTATGATACGTTGGCTTATAAGGTCAATGCCCTTTGGATTATACAATGCACCTGCTACATTTTAAAGGTGTAAGGTCCTAAATTATACCCTAGTTGAAATGTTACATGTTCATGAAAGTAAGTGTGATAGGTTTTGAAATCGTGAATTGCATATGTTTTGAATTTTGGCCTGATCTTGAATTTTGGTTTAATGGATCATACTTAGTGATTTGGAATTAATTGATACCAATAGAAAATTGATGTATTAAAATGTACAATTGGACTAGGAAAAATTGTCAGGTGGCAAGACCAGTTGGTACATGAAAAATTAGAATGACTAAGCCTATGAGTTAGTGATATTTGGTGTAATAACCAGTTTTCATATTGAGGACTTGAGCTTTAGCTTGTTATTAGAATTAATGAATTGCTTATCATTAACATACACACATAAATTATGATTTTGTACACATTACAAAGATAGCATATGCACTCAATTGATTCATTCTGGGGTTTGAAAAGTTTAAAATGTTCATGATGTGAATTGTGAAATGTTTATGCCTTACATTTTGGTTTGATTGGTCACAAGTAGTAAATTTGGAATTAATTGGTATAACCGAAAATTTGAAGGATTAAGATGTACATTTGGGCTAGGAAAAATGCCAAGTGATAAGATAAATTGATACGTGAAAAATTAGGATGATTTAGCCTATAATTGAGTGACATTTGGCATTGATCATTGTGTGACAAATGGCCTGGTAAGTTGATGACAAATGGCATAGTTGATTAATGGACAAGTGGCAGCTGCAACACATGACATGTGACCTAGCTTTAATGGTGACATATGGCAGCATATATACTGGATACATGTTGAAAATGCCTTTAGACATGTGGCCATTCCATTAGATGACACCTAACACCTTAGGTGTAACATTCAGCAGGAGCAAACTTGGTTCAGCTCATTTCTTGTTCTTTCTTCTCTCACTCACACCACCGAATCTATTTTCTTTCACCTCCCTGAACTTGCTTATGGTTATGCCTAATTGTTGTACAAATAATCCATGTTTTGGCCTCACAAAGTTAAGTAAAAGATCAGCTTGAAGTTGCCTTACTAAACCTAGCCAAAATCCATCTAAGTTTTACCTTGAATGTGTGATGTTTCTGCTTATTTGGAGTGCTAGATTGGCTTGAGCTGGAATTGGAGTTAAGCATGTAAGTAAATGATTAGTGTTTATAGCATGTTAAGATAGAGAATTGATGATGATGAATTAGGATGAATTACATATGATGTTAATGATTGATTGTGTTGGAAATTTCTGCATGAACTTAGGTACTTTTCTGTTCTATTTTTACATGTACGAAAACAGTAAGTTAACAATTGTTGTATGGATGATTTAAGTTGGGATTTGAGGTATAATTGACAAAGAATTCATGGTAAAGATAGGTGTTATTGAAGTGTTCTTGAATTTGGAAAATTAGAGCTGTAGGTCGAAATTCTGGTTTCAATTTCATATTCCTATTTCGATCTATTTTTCATATCTTTAGAGCATGAATTTGAAGTAACTCAAACAATGAAAGTTGTAGATATAGGTCATATATTGACCCCCATGAAAGTGCATTGATAAAATAGTGTCTAGAGCTTGAGTTATGCTTGTTTCCCTAAGATTGCCTATGATAGACCCCTGTGCAGGAACCTTATATTATTTCCTAATTTTTTGGGACTTTAGAGCTCGAATTAGTCTAAGTATTAAAAAATGAAAAATGATTATTGATGTCTTATTAATGCTTCTGTGAACCAGTTTGACTAGAAGATATTTTGATAAGCTTATGTAATTAATTGAAGTCATTACCTAAAGAATGGACTGTTTTGATGTAGTTGAGTTCAAATATGGAAATTATGATTTGTTTAAGGAATAACTTAGTTCTTTTAATGCAAACACGATCTTCAGAACATGAGAAATGTGAATAGGGTATGCATGAATGAGCATTGTAGAACTTGGGGTAATTATGAATGAGAATTGGGTAAATGTTTGATATATATATATTTTTGGAAAAAGTTTGGTGAATGTATAAATCTGGCTTACTGAAATTCCAGATTTAAAACAACAATTGTATGTGTGTTATAAAAGGCCTTTGATCATGAAAAATGTTCAAGGACAAGTGTAAATTATGAATTGATAATGATATGAAGATGTTCTCATGAATGTAATGTGATTCAAAGTATGTAAGTGATGAATTAGGAATGGTTGAATGAGAACTAGGAAATTGTGTGAGTGTATAATCCTAGGAAAAAGAATGGTAAATGCTCAAGTGATGAATTGAAAGTGATCAAGTGTATTAAGGCATAAACCTAATTGCAAACTACATGATGCACAAACTATGATGAATGTATAAGTATGGTTTGTGAATACGATTTCATACCCGAAATAATCAATTGAGCATGTATTAAACATGACACATATACATTTGTAACTTTGAGCATTCATTTGATTGATCAATTAGTAATGTGTACTTGTGTGTATTGTTTGATTTAGTGTGACACCCCAATCCAAACTGACATATGCACTTGTGTCCATCGGACACACGTGTACATTCCTGTCAGAAATGACATGTTAACTATATCACCTTCACCGTACATAACATGGCATCATACACTAAACCATCAATCACGCATTTTCTATACCCAAAATGTGATCACATTATATCAAAACCCATAATTTACATTGTTTAATATAACACAATACCATCCATGTTTTACAACATGTTCTTATGAGCTTAAACAACTCAGTACACACCAAATACAGTAAACATGAAAGAAACAACTAAGTCCTCAATCTCAGTTGACCGACCTCTGAGCCAAAACTGACTGTAACAGTTGCACAAAATATGCTTCTACGGAGTCTTAGAAGCTAGGTCGTCTCACTCTCGAACCTGAAAAGCAACGGTGCAATTTTGATGAGTTTTGTGAACTCAGCAAAGTAACCATCCTCGATGGTTCACTCATGTCATAAAACAAGATCAATTATAGCATGTAATCATATTCAAATCCATTTGACAAGTATCGAGTACTATCACAGATAAGTCATTTCTCAGTTAAACAGTTCAATCATATAACAATATTTACACAACTTTGCAAATCATTCAATGAATTCAAATCATATGCAAATGCTATATTTATGAGACTCACTTTCATTTTTATATTGTTATGGTAGTGTGCTTTTACAATATCCCGAATTATCGAGCTCAGTTAGTCAGTCAGTGACTCATTGATCATAGTGAGCCATAGGGTCGAACCACAGATGCAGGAGCTTAAAGTTCTTATCAGTAACGGTATCAGTAGCAACATCAGTCACAACTCCTTTATATTACATGAATTGGGATGAAGTGCATGCCACAATTCAATCACCAAATTTAGTCACTTTCATTTGCATGTAATATAACAGTATATCAGTCACAGTATCAATTTTAGTAACAATCATAGTAGTAGTAGTCATCGGACTAGGTCCGGCATTCAACTTTTCAGTTGAGATTTAGAAAATCATTTAGGCAGACGCATTCACATTAAATCAGCACTTCCAATATCATTCTCATGCATCAAACGCCTCGGACAAATATTGTCCGGAATCTAGTACACATCAGCACAATTCAGTGCAGTTCATTAAGGTAGTAATACAGTTCAATAATGTACAAAAGAATAAGGTGAGACCATTTTAGGTTACTCACAATATGCTCCAAACAGTTATTACCTTGAAGTTCCGACAATGTCTGGGTGTTGTCGATCAATACGTTCCTCTATACATACAATACATACACATATCACAATATTGCACAATTTTGTATTCATTGATGCACAATCATATATACTAAATATGTACAATGCATGTTCAAGATAATTACAGGTTTCTTATCAATTATTTTGTCACAATAATCATTCGGATATCCACATTCCATTGATAAACTCAGATTTGTTTAAAGGTGCACTTTCGAGTCCATTTTACACAATTAATTTCATCAGGAAAGTGAAGGAATTTCATAACACTTCCTTATAACAAATTATTCTCCTATGTATTAAGTCTCTATTGATGCCAAGATCATTCAATTTGGTTCATTATTCAATGAGTCATGCTCAAAATACCACCGATTGTGTAAATGTGAAATTTTGGCTAATGAATGATCATGCATTTACGTTGTACACCTCATATCTCTCAATTACAGTATCCAAAAATTACAAACTTTATACCAATATAAAGCTATGAGAATAAGCTATAACTTTGGTGAAGACACCTCAATCTAATTCGGTCTACATCATTACATTTTATTCAATAACTCTATTACATGCCAATTTTGAAAATCTTAGAGATAGAATTAAAATTCATCTTCTTCAAGAAAGTTGTAGACATATGTCTCAAGTTTAATTTGAATTAATAATCAACTCATTTATAAATCCATAGGTCAAGTTATAATCAGAATACCTAAACATGTTCAGTGAAAGTTTTCCGGTTCATAATATTCCAGCACATTTTCTCACTTTCATCCAAAACTCATTAATCATTCTCTATTATAACATGCCATAAACATTAATCTTTTACTTGTTCGGTTCTAATACCAGCTCAAAAATCACTCTAAATCAGTACTCCAGACATGCAGAATCATCACACATTCAAGATGAAATTAAATGACTTTCAGCTATGATGAAACAACAAAAATCAGCTGGCTCTTTAGCTATTTTGTGAAGGGTAAAAGCATGTATTTAGTGTGGTAATTTAGCATAGCTTCAAGAAAAACACAAGGGGAGATAGAAGCAAGTTTCAGTGGTGAGAGATGAGAATAGAAGAAGAATGAGCTAGGTTTAAACAATGTTGCAGAAACATTACTCCTAAGTGCTAGATGGCACCATATTATTTCAACACATGTCCTTAAGCATATAAGCCACTTATCCCTTACATAACAACACATGTCCTTAAGCATGTAGGCCACTTATCCCTTACATAACAACATATGTCCTTAAGCATGTAAGCCACTTATCTCTTACATAAGCTACCAAATGTCACCTAATTACTTGTCCATTTGTCACTTAATCATTGCTGCCATTTGTCAATTAATTAATCATGCCAAATGTTGCTCATTTATCTATGCCACTTGTCACACAATGATTGATCCATTTTTCAATTAATTACTAGTCCAAATGTACCCCAAATTTTCGAAAATTTTCTAAAATTTACCAAAAAATTTGAAATAATATTAATAGTGTCTAAATAAATTTTCAGCTCAAATAATTCACAATTCACATTTTAATTGTATTTTTTTGCAATTAATTATACCTAGAAAATGTCAATGAATGTATGTACAAATAATTGTAATGTGCAAGATCAATAGTGTCGTGTTTGTATATGTCACATTATGCTTAAGCATGAATTGTGCCTCCTAACTTATCAATCTCTAATAAACACCATTTTAACCTTAATTCAAGCAGTAGGATGTTACATTTAGAGGCACACATCGACCGACACTATCTAGACATTGCCAGCACATCAAGGCAATAGCTAATTGGAGTGTACTGTGATTTAACTTAGTTGTGTAAACTCAAATATTTATACTTCTATTTGAATTATATGTATAATGGGTAACCTAGATGTGAGATTTTGATCGGTAATATGTTCCATTCAAATTGTTTTGATTAAACTTAATTCCTCTATATTGAATTGATATTGATAAAATTATGATATTATTGATTTTGGACAACTGATTGTCCGAGGAGTTCGATATTCAGTACTGTATTAGAAGTGTTTGAGATTTGAATGTGAATAAGGAAATTGAATGCTCAACTATTTGTTGAATGCTGAACTTAGATCCGATGAACTGTGAAAATTGAAAGTGCTTATTGACTGAAAGTGACTGATGATATATTATGTGAATTGTTATACTCCATTATATGATGCATGTTCACATAAAGGAGTTGTGACTGGAGTAGCTAATGTGAAAAGAGCTTTAAGCCCACTTGTGCACATCAGAGCCTCAGGCTCAATGTTTAATGAGCCTGGTATCCACAACGAATATAGGATAGTACTGAAAAGAGCCCGGTATTCATAATGGATACGGGACAGTGAAATAGGCACTAGGTCATAACAAAGTTAAAGTGGAATGAGTCTCATTTGCATTTGCATTTGTATCTTTAAATTTGTTCATGATATTGATTGCAAATGAATGTTGATAACTATATTGTGTCGATATTGAGAAATGCTTATGACTTTGATGGTGATATGTAGAATTGTGATAAATGATTGTTATGTTCTGAAATGATTACATGATATTCCTGCATTCAGAATGTACTTTTAGAATGATTTAAAAAGTGAATGCATTTTTAAACGTTTCTTGTATTATGATACAAATTGTAGAATATAAGTTCTAGCACAAACTTTTGACAAAATATATCATGTCTCATATTATTACATACAACTTAAACATACATTCCCAAAACAAAACACATTTTTCATTGGCCACTGCAGTTATTATTGTCCTAGTCTTCAAACCCTCCTATCTGAACCTACACGAGGCAAAACACCGTGCTAAGCATAAAGCTGAGTGGGGAATAAACTAAATAGGATATAAGCTAATAACTATTTCAAACAGTCATCCAAACATTCACATATTCAAAATCACATAAGATCATAAGCAGTGTTTACTTATCCAATTTCAAATCGAACCAAAATATCATGATTCTTAGAATAAAATATAACACATCAGAGCAGGTTACATATTAGCTTTAGAGCAAAACTCACCAATTTCAAAGCTGAATATTATAATATCATAACAAAACTTGTCTGTAACAAAACAGAATTTGCTTATTTCAGAACAGAGCTTAAATGTTTCATATCAAGGCTTATGTATATCAGAACTGAGCATATAACATAATACAAAACAAGTTAGTCTATTAATCCTTTATACAGAAGTGGTTAACAGGACTAATATAGGAGATACCATGATCGGTATCACAGAACAGGAGAGACATGTCTCAATAATAGGAGACACCGAAGTGTCAGTAACAGGAGACATCGAAGTGTCAGTAACAGAAGACACCAAAGTGTCACAGGAGCAACTGCAAACCCTTCTAGGCATGCCTATTTACCCATGACTAAGACTTAATAATTTTAAAACAAAGTAGGTTCATTTCAGAATTCTCATGTGAAGAACATATTGCAACATATACCACTTTATTCCATTTTGTTCAACTTGACATATTTATTAATTTTCAAACAAACTAACATGTCATCGAATTACTAGTATGTGCAACAATGCATCAATAGAGGTATTGAGTTGTCACAAATTATGTATATTCACACAAATAAAAGGCACTTCCAACACAATCCCAAATATCAAACTCCTCGGACACTTGATGGTCTGGAAATTAACACAATATGATCACAGAAAATCCCAATTCACAAACATCCATATCTAATTCATAACACATAAGCCTTTGGAGCTCATTCATTTATGACAACACCAAGCAATTCAATATTATATTCATCATTATTAAACCATACATTCTTTATATTATCATCTCAATTAATAATGCATAATTAAATTAAGTGTTACTCAATTAAATTGAATACCAATTTAAGTTTTTAACACACCTTAAACAAGTCCATTTAAATCCTATTATACCAAATAAATTAACTTAAGCTTATATAGTTCATCAATTGCACAAAATCATATTTTTTCACCTTCTTAATCATTTCCCACAATTATGGGATAAGTGACCCGAAACCTCCAAACAGCTGTTTTCACAGGACAGGTTTTTGGATCAATTTTGTATGGCCATTCTGACGTAGAAACTGACTTTTTAGACAATATGCTCTTCTAAACAAATGTTCCTATATGTATTAAGTTTCAAAAGAAATAAAGATAATGCAATTTGGTTCATTATTCCGAGAGTTAGATCCCAAATACTACAGACTATTCTCAATCGTGGACAGCAACCAGAACTCAAATTCAAGCCAATTTGCAAAACCCTTGGTGACAGAAATCAAATTCGATTCCTTTATGAAAGTTGTAGATATATTATCTAGTTTAATTTGAATTTATAATCATCCCATTTGGATTAATTATGAATGAGAATTAGGTAAATGTATGAATATATATATTGCTAGAAAAATTTTGGTGAATGTATAAATCTAGCTTGTTGAAATTCCAGATTTAAAACAACAATTGTATGTGTGTTATAAGAGGCCTTTGATCATGAAAAATGTTCAATGATAAATGTAAATTATGAATTGATAATGATATAAAGATGTTTTCATGAATGTAATGTGATTCAAAGTATGTAAGTGATGAATTGGGAATGGTTGAATGAGAACTAGGAAATTGTGTGAGTGTATAATCCTAGGAAAAAGAATGATAAATGTTTGAGTGATGAATTGAAAGTGATAAGGTGTATTAAGGCATAAACCTAATTGCAAACTACGTGATGCACAAACTATTATGAATGTATAAGTATGATTTGTGAATAAGATTTCATACCTAGAATAATCAATTGAGCATGCATTAAACATGACACATATACATTTCTAACTTTAAGCATTCATTTCATTGATCAATTAGTAATGTGTACATGTGTGTATTGTTTGATTTAGAGGCACACATCGACCAACACCATCCAAGCATTGCCAACATATCGAGGCAATAGCTAACTGGAGTGTATTGTGAGTTGACCTAATTGTGTAAACTCATATTTATGCTTCTGTTTGAATTATATGTATAGTGGGTAATTTAGATGTGAGATTTCGATTAGTAATGTGTTCTGTTCAAATTGAGTTGATTAAACTTAATTCCTTTATATTGAATTGATATTGATATAATTGTGATATTACTAATTCTGGATAATTGATTGTCCGAGAATTTTGATGTTCGGGACTGTATTGGGAGTGTTTGTGATTTGAATGTGAATAAGGAAATTGAATGCTCAACTATTTGTTGAATGCCAGAATTAGATCCGATGAACTGTGAAAATTGAATGTGCTCATTGATTGAAAGTGACTGATGATATATTATGTGAACTGTTATATTCTATTACATGATGCATGTAATAAAGGAGTTGTGACCAAAGTAGCCAACATGAAAAGAACTTTAAGCTCAATTGTGCATATCAAAGCCTCAGGCTTAACATTTAATAAGCCCGATATCCATAACGAATATGAGATAGTACTAAAAAGAGCGGGATATCTACAACGGATATAGGACTGTGAAATAGGCACTCGATCATAGCAAATTTAAATTGGAATGAGTCTCATTTGCATTTGCATTTGTATCTTCAAGGAAGTATATTATGTTATCTTCTATGTTGCTTTCTTGGTGCGAAGATTTGCACCTTAATCTTGGATGTGTGCTAGTTGCATGAAGGGCTCGTTTTGCCTGTTCTTTGATGTAGGACTTTGAAGTTAAATAAGTAAAGGAATTCTAAACTTGAGAGAATGTTTTGTTAAGAATTATGTGATGTTTGAAAAGGATAGAATATGTATTGAATTGATGATGAATTAAGGTCTGGAATATGATAGTTGTTGATAGCTTTTGCTTTGGGTTTTTATGCATGAAAGATCATAGATTGTGAGCTACCTTATGAATGATTTTTGAAATGGTTCAGACATGAATTTGATAAGGTATTGAAGCATCAATAAGGTAGAATTGAAGTGAAATTGATGGAATTTGGTGAAGGTGTGTCGAATGGAAGTGAAGAAGTCAAGTTTTGGAAACAAATTGAAGGCTGTGGGTGAGTGAACCTTTCACTCATCCCAAAATCGTGGGATTTATAAAGCTTATTCCCATGGTCATGGGAAGTACTTATGAAGGAGAAAATGTTGGTTTTAGACAATTGTTAGACTATATAAGGTTAACGTACTTAATATGGTTTATTTGAAGTTGAAAATGAGCCTAGATGATGTTAGATTAATTGAGTAATAGTTAATTTAGTTATGGATTGTTAATTAAGGTAATTACTTAAGGAATGTGTGGGTAACAAATAATGTGTTTAATGTTGAAATGTATGGTTTGTTCAAGGATGATTGTGTCCTTATGAATACAAATGTGTTTCAAAGGGTTTATGTGAAGTGAATTGAATATGATTGTTTATGAATTGGAAATTTGTATGATTATATGTAATGTATAAATACATAACGTATTTAATGATACATTATTGAAAATGGTTATGCTCATAAGGTATGTTAAGTTTGTTTGGATGTGCATGTATATGTTCAATTTGAGAAAAATGGAATAAAAACATATGTTATGCACTACATCTTTTGCACATAATTCTGAAACTTGAAATGGTTTGTTTTAAAACTACTAAGTCCTAGTCATGGGTAAATAGGCATGCCTAGAAGGGTCTGCAGCTACTCCGGTGACACTTTGGTGTCTCCTGATATTGACACTTCGGTGTCTCCTGATATAAACACTTTGGTGTCTCTTGTTACTAAGACATAAGTCTCTCATGTTCTGTGATACCAATAATAGGTATCTCTTGTTCTGGTCCTGTTACCCACTTCTATAAAAAGGATTAGTAGGCTAACATGTTTTACATTTTGATACATGCTCAATTTTGATATAAACAAGTTCGAATTTGATACAAGATAAGCTCTGATTTGATACAAAACATATTCTGATTTGATACAAGTCATATTTGGATCTGAAAGGATTATATCCTGTTCTGATATTCAATTCTAATACTTATACATTATGTTATGATATTTATAAGTTTCGTTTTGATGCAAGAATGTTCTGTATTGATGAATCATATTTTGTTTTGAGACATAATGTTTGGATTACTCTCTAATATAAACAATTAAAGATGGTTGTGATATGATTTGAATCTGTATATATGAATGTTATACTATTGTAGAAACAGTCGCCATTATACATTAAGTTTAGTTATTCCCCACTAAGCTTTATGCTTAGCACAATGGTTTTGCCTCCTTATAGGTTCAGATAAGAAGATTTAATGACTGGGACAAAGACTACCGCAGTGGCTAAGAAGAATGTGTTCTATTTTGGAAGTTATTTTGTTTGAGTTTTTGAGTTGTAATAAACGTAATGAGACATATTATATTTTGATGTAAATGGTTTGTAATAACCTTAATACAGGTTAGCTTGTGAATTTATGGCATGTATTATGATAAGCACAATATGTATGATATGTTCTGTTTATAAAATAACATCTAATGATAAGCAATGTATGTTTGCTTGAGTTTTTGGAAGTGCTTGAAATGTTTGTTATGTTTTAATTTTGTTTTGTGGGGCATTTGCATATCCTCCCAGGGGGTATGTGGGTGTTACATCATTTGGTATTAGAGTATGGTTTAGGCGATTCTGGTTTAACCAGTGCTTAACTATTGCTTATATTTGGATATAAGAGTTGTGTTTGGTCTAATGCAAGTTGTCCCATGTTTTAGTTTTAAATTTGAGTATGGAAAGATCTCATGAAGCCGTTGATGAAGTTACGGAGAATAATAACCCTGCGTGATCTCATCCATCTATATTGAAGTGTCACCTCCTCCACCTCCAGCTCAGGGGGAGGCTTTGGTTAAGCTGTCGCAAGATATGATGACGTTATTACATCGTATGATCGCACCCAGAGCTCTGATTGATCAGTTGTGGAAAGCTAAGGAATTTACTAGAACATCTCTGGAGGAGTCTGAAAAGGTGGAATTTTGGTTAGAAAAAGTGAAGAGGGTATTAGATGAAATTAGTTGTCCACTAGGTCAGATGGTACACTGTGCTGTCTCTCTTCTTCAAGGAGCATCCTATGAGTGGTGGAAGTTTGTTTTTAGTAATCCTTAGCTACCGGAGCTTTTGAATTGGGATTTCTTTTCCCAAGAGTTTAAATCTAAGTATATGACAGAAGCCTATAGAAAGGAGAAATGGAAGCAATTCTTGAACCTAAAGTAGAGAAACCTGTCTGTTGCTAAGTACGACAGAGAATTTAATCGACTCAGCAAGTATGCACCTGAACCTGTACTTATTGAGGAGTTTCGGCATCATCAATTTGAAGATGGTCTGAATCATTCTATCAATAAACATCTAGCAGCATTTACTCTTTTGCAACAAGTGAGTTACCATCAGTTAGTACAAGCTGCTATAAAAATAGAGAGGCAGGAGATGGTTAGGAGAAAGGGTTCAACGAAGAGGTTTTCCTAGAGGAGGTCAGTCCTCGGGTAAAACAAGTCATGAAGGTGCCTCCAGTACACAAGAATTCACTCAGAGATCTGTAATTAGGGGAAAGTGACAAGACTTCCCTTCATCAGCTGATTCTGGTAGGGGTTCTTCTATGGATTGAGGTTCCGATGCTTTGGAGTGCCCTCATTGCTCCAGACATCATTGGGGTACTTGTTGGAGAGCTACGGGTGCATATTTTCGATGTGGCAGTATTGAGCATTTAGTAGCAAATTGTCCTATGAGACAGTCTCAGACATCACAAGCTAGTAGAGAGGTTTCACATGCATTTACTGGGAATAGAGGACGTAGTAGAGGTCATGGAGGATCTATTCACATTAAACCTAATATGGGTACTATATCAGAAACTGTTGATCGAGTTACTGTGCCTTCTGCTTCAGCTCAAGCTTATGCTTTGAAAGCCCATGAGGATCATGATGCACCTGAAGTCATTATGGGTACTATTTTTCTCTTTGATTCTGAAATGCATGCTTTGGTTGATCCTAGATATACGTATTCTTATATATGTGTTGGAGAAATTTCTGATAAAGTGATGCCTGTAGAATAGTTAGAATATGATATTCATGTAACCAGTCCTTTGGATAGTAATGTGTTGGTTAATCAGGTTTATATAAACTGTCCTGTTATGATCCAAGGAAGTGAGTTCGTAGCGGATCTGATTAAGTTTCCTTTTCATGAATTTGATTTGATTTTGGGTACAGATTGGTTATCCAAGCATCAGGCAGTGGTTGACTGTAGTGCTAAGACAATTGTGCTTAGAAAACCTAATCAACCTGAAATAATATTGTATGGCATTCGCACTAGTTCTTTAGCTAGTGTGATATCTGCTATGCAAGCTCAAAGGTGTCTTAAGAAGGGATGTGAAGCTTATTTGGCTTCTGTGATTCATTCTAAGAAAGAGGCTATTAAACTACAAGATATTCCAGTGGTGAGCGAATTTTCAGATGTGTTTCTTGAAGAGCTACCCGGACTCCCTCCTGAAAGAGAAGTGAAGTTGTTTATTGAAGTTATGCCTGGCACTGCTCCTATATCCAGAGCACTGTACATTATGGCTCCTACTGAATTGAAGAAGTTGAAGGTGCAGTTGTAAGAGCTACTGGATAAGGGGTTCATTCAACCCAGTGTCTTACCCTTGGAAGCACCAGTTTTGCTTGTTAAGAAAAAGGATGGTACTTTTCGAATGTGCATCAATTACAGGCATTTTATTGTGTGAAACACGAGTGGAATCTGTTCTAGAGAGAAACACGTGAGGGAGTGTTGTGAGGTTTCTAACATTTTCTTACAAGATTAATCATGTCTCATAATAGCAATAAAGATGGAAAGAGTGATAGGAGTGAAGAAGACCAACGAAATACATTCTTTACTCTTAAAGCAATGTAAAATCAGTTCAAGAGAATAAAGACTATGTTCCTTGAAGTCAAAGACAAGTTTGAGCAGCAAGATAGAAACTTTGAAAGACAAGATAGGCTTCTCAGAACTATTCAAGCCGAATCTTCAGGGAATAATGGGACAAGAAGGAGAGAGAACCCTCCAGTTAATAATCATTATCACTATGAGGAGAAGCAAGATGAAGATGGATTCGATGAGGAAGAGTGGTATGGAGGCCAAAACAATGCAAGAGGTGGTAGAGGAGATAGAGGCCAAAATAAAGGTGGTTATAGAGGAAGAGCTGAAAGAGGCAGAGAGGAGGAAGAGACTAAAAAGGTAGATAGAAACATTGGCAGCATCAAAATGAAGATGCCACCATTTCAAGGAAGGAATGATGCAGATGCCTACTTGGAGTGGGAAAGGAAAGTAGAGATGATATTTGCCTGCCACAACTATTCTAAGGAGAAGAAGGTGAAGCCGGTGGCAGTTGAGTTCTCTGATTATGCTGCTATTTGGTGGGATCAATTGATGGTTAGTAGAAGACGAATTAGAGAAAGACCAGTTGAAACCTGGGATGAGATGAAATGCATCATGAAAAAGAGATTCGTGCCAAGTTACTACTATAGGGAGTTGCATCAAAAACTCCAAACATTGAGGCAAGGCATGAAGAGCGTGGAAGATTACCACAAGGAGATGGAGATAGCTATGATAAGAGCTGACATAGAGGACGTTGGATCCCAAATTGTTCTTGGAAGTTAGAACTATTGTATGTGAAATATTGGAAGTCAAAAATTGGAAAATGTAGTTGGAACATGTTTATTGAGCATGCTTCGATGTTTCGGCCATAACTTTTTCTCAAGTTATCGAAATGAGATGATTCTTGATTTGGAATAAACTAGAGAAATAGGGATACAAATTATATGATGAAATTGAGTTCTAATTCAGACTCTAAGAGTTTAAATTTTTGGATGGAATTTGAGCACAAAATATTGTTCCCGTTTAAGAATAGTTCGGAAATGTTTGGGTTATAGCTTTCAGATTTTCGAACCAAATTGAATGATTTTGGTGTCATTAGAAAATTAAGACAATGAGGAACATATTTCTAGAAGGAAGTGTTATCAA
>JAOSBL010132101.1:0-16929 GCA_027568915.1 Erythroxylum roraimae | reverse complement strand
TTTGTGCTTCTATCACATCTTTAAGTTACAATCAAAAAGTCCAACAAGCAATTACAGTATTTGTTCAGTCATTGGTAGCGCCATACAGCTACAATTATAGAAATATGTCGACAACCTATAACAGTTCAACAACACAACTACTTATAAATTGATCCGACCTCCCAGCAGATCCTGTAAGTATAATACAACACAAGTTGTTAAAATGCAAGCGTCCAATTGTTATTTCAAAGAGACGTTTTAATCTTTTAGTATATTATCAATTACCCATGCAACCATACCAAATATCAGCAATTGGAAAACCTGTAAAAAGACTTCCTTTTGCATTTGATGAACACCAAATTTTGGTTTTGTTTAGAAAGCATATTTGAGAACACCACCACCTAGCAGAACTCGGTTAAGTTTTGAATGATATATCTACCGCAATTGCAAAATTGACTAAAATATCCATTAGAAAGTTCTCATGATAACCAAAATCAGTGAGATTATTCCATCTCTGGCACACACTCGCATTTTTAGCAAGAACAGACCATTTAAAATACAGTATGGACTTATAAATGAGTAAAGGATCTTGATAAATTATCATTTGATTTTGTTGAGGACAAGTAATATGAAGGTACAGTATACCGTCAGTTTGAGACCCTTGTTTCTGTAATAATATAGAGTCCCTTGACTGTCTAGTACAAAGAACCTTCTCTTCCAATCTCCCTTGGAACTAGAACGTTTTAGTAGATATCCTTTCTTAATAGTATGGACCTACAAATGAATAAAGCAGGAAAGAAATTAGAAGGATCATCAGTACTAAATTGAGACATCCACCTGCACAAAGAACCAAAAGTCAACAGCTATAATTACATTTTGTAATTTAAGAAGAACAATTATAGCTTATGTCAATGTACATAGCATAAATGTGTATGAAACTTCATTATGAGTACATCAATGTACGTAGCACGCACGTGCATGCGCACAAACAGCTGCAGATCATAAAGCAAAATTGGTCTCAAGGGTAACCTCTGAAATAGTGCAAAGCATAACATGTAACTAAAAACTTATAGAGGCACAATGAAGTTTGAATATACGGCCCACAGAAAGAGAGAAACTCATCAACAAGCTATCCATAATTTAGGAACAAAAAATAATTTAGAGAATAACAAGTGCATCATTCAATCATATCAATTTAAGACAAGGAAAATTCCACATCAGATTCCACTCCTAAAATTTGGAATGAGAATGGAAATATGCACACTGAAAAAGGCATGTTTAACCTCTGACCTCTGAAGCTATAGGTCTCAAATTAGTTCTCTTATTGTTTCAAACACTAAACCCTTCCCCTCAAGGATTGCCTTCATAACCAAGAAAACCTTCAAAAGCATTGTCATTCACCGGAGACATGAGCAATTACGTCGAAATCACTCTGTCCGACATCATTTACAGAGAAAGGAAGTTGACCCAAGTGGAAGGATATAATGTAAAAGTAGACCATTAACCGGTGAGTCTTTGCTTTCTAATTGCCTTTAGTGTTGAATTTTGATCCACTCTGGTTTAAAAAGTAGATTTTGAAGCAGATAAAAAAGAAATAGGATTTGCTTAAGGATTATGGAGATAACAAAGAATCGAAGGAAACCATGTAGCTAACATCAATCAAACAAAATCTATGTTTTCATTGTTTCAGTCACGAAAGAGCTAATAGAATTGAGAAAAGTTGCAAACAGATTATTTACCTCCCCATCAGCTGGGGACTGCATAATTGCTTCGATGTTTCTGTAAGAATCCATACCAACAACATGAGTGCCATCAGCACCCACTGCAGGTTCTAGGTTACATGAAGCCCGAATGCTATCCAGCTCAGATTGGGTCCTGAATTCTTGAATCCTTTTTGCAAGTTTATCTTGTTCAATATTAGCCAGTTCTTTCGATTGTTGTGCATATGTTAAGACCTGCAACATAGAGATGCTTAATACTAGTTCAATTTGTAGAAAACACTTAACCAAGCAAAAAAATTGAACTATTTAAATTTTGTTAGAGAGAAAATGGAAAAAAGTTTAGAAGTCATTTTATGGGACATAGATATGATGAATATACAACTTTTATGATTTAGTAAAATGCTTCACAAGAAGCTCTTGGATTATTTCCCAAGACATTTAAAGACCTTAAACATAGAGGAATTCAAAACCCAAGAGAGAAGTGGATGTCAGTTTGAATCCTCATGGAAGTATTGAGGAAAATTATCAAATAAAATCCTATTCCTTCGGCTTCATAAAAAATTTCAACTCTTATAACTTTATTGGATTGGAAACTGTGTGACTTTAATATTTAGTATATTCATTTTCAACATTTTAGTTTGTTTAGAAGCATATCTTGCAATAAATTGTCTAAAAATGCATGATAATCATATTAAACTTATTCATGCTTTCGTAAAATTTAAGAGAAGAATTTGCATGATCTCTAAGAAACTATGTTAGAAAGCGAACATAAAATCAGCATGTGAATTTTTAGTCTTCTGTGTCTGGTAATCAGATATCAAATCCAAAAGTTTATAATGGACTCAAGATACTCTTCTAAACTAAGTCGAAATCAAACTTCAGACATTAAGTCAGGATATTTAACCTAAGATCAGAAGATATATTTATGAACAGGTAACCAATCTAGCATCTCATGTACAATACCTAAAAGCAAAGTATGTGAACGCAAAATGGAAAAACAATCAAATTTCTTCTCATTTATATTTGCAAAACCAATTGGAAACATGATTTTATCCATACCTGGTGAATAAATGGCTCCATTTGGCTGAATAAATCATGCCCCTACATCACAGAGCAAAAGTTAATTTTTGTCATACAACCAAGAGATTTGGATCTTAAATCAAGAACTTTTCATTCACTATTTGGTGAAGATATTTTCTGTTACAAAATGAAGTGGTAAATGAGAAGAAGTATGAAGATGATGATGAACAACAGAAGGATAGTAATAGATAGACCACTAAAGACATACTTTCGCAAGAAAACTAAGTCAAGAACAGATAATGTAATTAGTTGGCAGTTATTAGAGGAAACATAGGAAGAGTTGGTAGTTTCAGATTTTCAGTAGAAGTGGGTTACTTGTTAGTTTCCAATTTTCAATAGAAGTGGGTTACTTGTTGTTATCTACAATTAGGTCTCTAGGAGTCAAGTCTACAAATAGGTTTATAGTAATTGTCATTAGGGTGTGCAATCTTTCTATTTTTAAATATATTCTTGAAGTTTAGGCAGCTCGAATTGTCTTTTGTTACTGGTGTGGTTGTCTGTGAGATTCTCCAGTACTCTCTATATCAGTTTATTTGCATTCAATAAACAATCGTATTTTTCCTTTCCAAAGCGTATTCTTTATTTCCTTATAGTTCTACCAGATAGCAAGCAACAATGTTGTTCAGAGTAGGAAGACGATGATGAACAGCAGAAGTAGCAGGATAGCAAGCAATGACGTCATTTGGAGTAGTCTTGAGCTAAGTCAAAACAACACAGCTCGTTTTAATGAGGCATAGGGTAGCGAGACTTGTAAACAAACTATTGGAAGGGAGTAACAGCCAGTAGAAGTGTAACAGAAACAACTACTAACAATATATTTTTCTCTCTCGACTCTCTCTCAAGCTCTCTATGCTTCTTCATCTTCTTGAATCCTAATTTCACAATTACCAAATTAGGGTTTGTCCATTAATCATGTAACATTTTCAGCATAATTTTAAATAAGAGAGTTACAGTTTGAAGAGCATCTTGATTTCATTTCATATTTCCAAAAGAACTTTAATCAAAGAAGGTGTGCATTTTTGCAAATTATCTGATTTCAAGTAATTCAAACTGCTGTTAACATTTAATTTGACAAATTCAATCCTGTGTTAAATTATGAGAATTATCACCTTTTTTAAATAAAATGTGGAAAGAAAAAGAAGTAGGTAACTTTTAAGACGATATGCATACGAAATCTCCTGGTGTATATATTTTACTGATCTGGATATATATTGCACGTAATGAATCCTAAAAATCGATTTGAAAATATATACAAATATATCTTTTTGGTCCACCATATATACACATAAAACAATCAATAGAATGCATTTATTTTATAAAGAAACATGGTGAAAGAGACACAAAGAAGCATGAGGGGCCTCACAATTTTTGAGGGATAAATACGAAAAAGAAAAAGCATTTGGATATAGCACCAAAATTCTAATCATCATAAAAATCTTTTAAGTCTGCCTCTCCTATCCAAAAGCACCAACATATGACTTTTAATCTAAGTATTTAAACACCATAACTGCTCTTGGATAAAATAACTTGAAAAATTATTGAACATTATCCCGGAAACTTTAGTCAGTTATAAAGTAATTTACATTAAACAGTAAATCAAACAAGCACTTAACGTTTGAATAAGAATATAAACTGTACCAGCTTAAAATATCTCAGATGAGCATCCATAATTGCACTTATGGATTCCAGGAACTCGTACTTCTTCCTTGATTCAATATTCATGAGTGCACTTACCTGAGTTCCTTGAGACCAAAGATTAATGATCCTTAGGAGCAGAAAGTTTTATGACAAAAGTAATTGGTAAAAGAAGGGGGCAGAATTTATAAAAAAACGCACTAGGTTAAAGCGGCTTTTCTCAAATGCTGACTTAGAGTTCTGCAGATCCTGCAAAAGCAAGAATTACGGTGTTCCTTAACTTGTCAACAGACGTACAAAATACAAAATAATTAGGAAAAGAAAGTAAAGACAAATGCATCCAATGTCTCATATTATGACAATAGCAGACAGATTAATATCTCCAAAATCTAAAGAATGGAATATATATGCAAAGAACCTGAGGTAGACAACATTTAACCTAAAAAAATACAGAGAAAATATGACTGAAAAGTTTTCTTCTTTAAATTCTCCACCAATCACACTGTAGTAAGTCTGAAGATTTACAAAATTTGCAATCATAAAAACAAATGAAAGAGTGAAAAGTGCAAAATCCTTGGTGTCAATTAATACTTATTTTGCAAATTGAACCTCCTTGCAAGAAATTATTTAGTAATTAAAAAAGAAAAAAGAAATACACCAAAAATAGGCTTTGGCAAGCTGTTAATTTACAGGTCAAGACATGCACAAATGCTAAATCACTTCAAATTGATGTTCTGGAAGCTCCTTTAGATCTTTCTTGCCAAAAGTGTTCATAAAATAGTAGAAATTTTGGTTACAGACAGACGGACTCAAATAACAGGCCAGTTACAGAGACCTTTAATTTCAAGTCCAGAGATTTTAAGCATCACAAGTCTAACATTTTACGTACATAGAGTTCATGAATTATCATTGCAAAATAACTGACATCTTAAAACCCCAGCTTTCAATAAGCTCCCTTTTATACCTACCGTGGCAAATTAAGGTTCACCTCCTAGCTCACAATAATTGAAGGCTTAAGGGAAAAAACTTCGGTTTGAATAGCAAAGAAAAGACAGGATATACCTCTTCAAATTCTTCAACAATGTCTCCACGTGTATTTTTCTTCAAGGACATAAATTTCTCACGTGACTGGCAATGACCAACGAGAAAATACTAGCCATTAGAATCTTGACCTTGTCAAGAAACGAAGAAATTAAAATTATTGAGCAACTATACGCAAATTCTAATAACCCACTTGCATGGGAATAGAGAACAAATTAGCAGGCATCCACTGCATATATCATTGTGGCTTTCAATTGATAAAGAGATGCAGTAAGCTGGGACTACTCGTAGAGGTATAGATACAACATTTCTGCTTGCTACATGGATGTTACTGCCTTTGTTAGTTGGCCAAATGTATTGCTTGCTCAAACTCACAAAACTCTAGGCATTCTTAATTGCAACATTGACAAACACTCAGAAAATTCAAGAACAGAAAGCTTTGGTATAGAAGCATTAGCAGCTTCAAGTTCAGGATTGTAAGCGTTTTCATTGTGTGTGGAATAACAGTTCTCAAAATCATACAGAACTGCTAACGAAGTTAACAAGAAGAATGAAGATTTCAAAACACCAAAATGCAAGAACAACCTCCCCAGCATGTTTCAAGTGCTCCCACAACAGCGCAATGAAAGGAATTTACATTAGATTAAGCTATATTAGAAAGATATTTGAACTCAAAAGCCCCGTGTAATAGCATAAACTTTTGGGTTGAAAATTTTCATAACATGGTATTAGAACCTTGTATGATTATGATGCCCCATCTTCCAATTGTGTTGTTATCATTGAATTTGTAATTGGTTGTGATTTCTCTCCCCACTATGTGAAGAGGTGGGTTAGAATAGTACATAATCTATTCCTGAATCTCACTGAACAGTTCAATATTTTAGTTAAATAGTTCTTGGGCATGGTACTAAAGCCAGAAAAACCCTGAAAAGCAAAAAAAGGATAACTATCATAACAGGGTGAACATTACTAACGTGACACTGTTCACATCTTCACTTATTAGTTTGTCTTTTTTATACCAAATATTTTTATTTTGTTTGTCCTAAAGTTTCTTTTTTACTTATTTTTGAAGTTTTCATTTAAGTTCAGCTTTAAAGTTCCATTTTAAGTTGGGTTGACAGTGTGGTCTCAGAAATGTTGGTCAACCTCATTTCAGGTACCAAAAGTTTATGCTGTTGGTTTCTTTTTATTAAGAAGCGTCGGTGCTGAACTAAGGAATTCACTTCACCAGTGATAGTTCAAGCATGACCATAATAGTTGATTCATTCAAGCTATTAAATCAAATAGTGAAGTTGATGCATTCAAGCAATTAGAATTCAACAAGAAGTCAAAGTTTCTGCAACTGAAAAGAGTCAACCACAATTGCTTCAATTACTTATGCACAAGGAATCTTGATGAAATCTTAGAAACTTATTCCTTCTGGTTTGAGGACCACCAGTGCCCTGGAAGCCACAACTAGGCCCCAGCTAACCCAGGTTGAGTGAGGTGGACCACCAGGGGGGTAAAGCTCTCCCAGTGCCTGCTTGTTCCATCCACAAGACTCAAACCCAAGATCTTGCTTAAGGGGAACCAAGCTCATTGCCACTTGGACCAACAGGTGGTATTTTAATCCAACTATCTAGACTAATCCAACCTCAAAAGCACAAGTTGTACAATAAATTGCATGGAAGAGTTAGTTCATACAACCATCATCTATTCAGAAATCCTAATTTTTACCTACTTTTACCCATTACAATTGAAGAGTAATCCTTTTCAATGTGTTCTTAAATACCTGATTGTAAGCATGATTAGCTTTATCAAAGCGTCTACGAGACTCCTGCAATAAAAGCATGTATAACTTGTAACATTACCAAGGGCAAAAGAAGTAAAGTATTAGAGACAAATTGAAGCACCTTTGCATCTCGAAGATCAACATCCATAAAGTGCGTCAATCGATCAATCAGCACGTGCTCTACCTATGACAAATGACTTGTTACGATTCATATACAACATGTTACATGAACCAGCCAAGTAAAGGGAAAATGTGACGTATGAAAGTCTTCATTTTTTTTCATACCAAGTTGTGTCTGTATCACATGACTGATGGGTCAGTAAAACCCTCTAAGGTAAAACTGTAAATTGAGCACTCACTTGGGAACGAAGAAGCTCTTTGTAAGTAGAAAGTTCACGAAACGCATTGACGAACTTGGTTATGACTGGACCTGATTTAGCAGCAAAAATGAATAAGAATGGAACCAATACTAACCAGTAACTACAATCTATATATTATTGTAACGTTCCTAAATGCATGAAAGTGAAAATAAAACAATTCTGTTGGGTTTCTGTCACATTTTACGTGTTCTTGGAAGAAGGGAACTGTGGCCAACAGATGCTATAGGAACTGGTTAATGGAAAGAAAGCAAATCTTATGACATTTTCCCAAACGAAACACTAGATCCTGATGAAATTCAAAGCCATCTGAAACTCTATATAGAACACCAAACAGAGACATGTCTGTGAATATGAGGAAAATGTTTCAAGCAGATAAAACTATAGATCTCTGAGATGAAGAAAAAAGTTTTGATGACACTAAACATCCACTTTTTTAATGTGATCATGGGCATTAAAAGGAGAGGGGCGTCCATCCAAGGGCAGAATTCATAAACTTTGGCACAGTAACCAACTCCGATGTGTAAACTGTCGTGGAGAAGTGATTCCTCTTACAAAAACTGTGATAGGAAACAAAGGGGTGGAATCAATCAAGGCAATTTTTTACCAGAAAAGGGCACATACAATGTCAAAGCCTTGAATCTTAGCTGAAAGCTGGTTTACATACTACTAGGCAGGAACTTGGGGAAGTTTTGTTAACATTATATTTTATAGAAGGCTTCAATACGGCACCAATATAACAGTTCCAATGTATCGCATTGAAATGGAAGAAGGTGATATGAAAACGGTACATCCACTAAGAAAACAGTTATAGACAGTGTAGGATATCTAGTGAAATGGTAGGTAGTTAAATCAAAGAACAAAACAGCACACTCATTAAGATGGACATTGAGAAAGCATGCGGATATATTAGTTAGGAACTGCACCTATAAGTTATGTAAGGATAAAGGTTTGTGAAAAGGAACTGCAACAATAGTTATGACTCTCATGTCTTGAAGATACAGAATAAATTAATCGTTTGTTTGTAAGTCTAGATAGACTCCAAATGGTGATTTTAAGTCCATTTTGTAACAGATCATGGGAACCCAGGATCCAAGACTTGAAATTATTTTATCCCTTCTAGATAGCAAAACCTACATCCCTGCTTACTTTCCCTTCCTCATCCCTCGAAAAAGCATCCTTTGCATGCTTATGTGTCTATCCATCAGTGTATGTGCATGTGTAAGTTTAAGTGTGTTTCAGTGTGTTTGTTTATTTGTCTGCATATGTGTGTATATGTGAATGTGTGTGTGTCTGGGAGAGAAAGAGAAGAGGGAGAGATCGTAGGCAATTCCAATAGCAAGTGCATTTAAAAATAAAATGTTAAACAACCTCCTATTGAAACACTGACAGGATCATCTTGCCCACCACCAAATAATTCTAAAGAATCTGCAAAGGCAGTATCAGCATTACATGCTTCTCCAAGAACTGCCCTGTGGAAATGATTAAGATATAAGTAACTTTTTGTAAAATTAATACTTTACAAATCAAAAAAATTGCTGCAGTAACAAAAAGAAAATGAAAGGAGAATGACCTTTTTGGTATCTAACTCACTTCTATCAATAAAAGTAAATGTCAAAAGGCATCAAGAGGGTATGAGAAATCCACATAAATAAGAAGATCATTTGACAATAAGACATAACGAAAAGTTCACACCAGGACAAGATTTCTTTAGCCCATAAATAGATTTTTCGCTATCTTTTCAATTAAGCACCATGAACCCAAACTTCTCTCACAAGCCCTTCAACTCAAATTTCCACCTACCAAACCGCAAAGGACAAGATAGTTCTGATCACACAAGAATCTCAACTTTTCATGTACAAACAAATCAAGTTGTGATCTTTTCTCGCTTACCAAATATTTTTAGCAAAATAGAAACTCAATACTACTCATTACGAATGATTAATCCTTGTTCAAACACAATTTTAGTCCCTAAACCTAAACATCCCTTCTGCTTTGGCTGTTTGTTCTTATAAAGTTCTAATTTTGTTTGCAAATACACCAATTATATCGCTAGCAAGTACTTATCTTTCTTCACTTTTTCACAATAATTCATTGCCAATAAGAGATTTTAAATTTATAAAAACCATTTTTCCAGCAGAGGCAATAATGGTCCTTAAAGCTGAGCTTTCATTCCAGATTTCCCCTATAATTTTAAAACTTTGTGGTGCTTAAGTTTGAGGTCCTCAATTTATTTAAGTCTAGCTGCTAATTTAGATGAAAGTCCTGTCGAGAAGAACTTTCAGATTCCTCATTTTTTCCGTATACCTACCATCTGTCCATAAAGTTCATACAAAATAATAACCTTGCCGACAGTGTGTACCCAAACAGGTAGATACAAACATTGTACAAGAGAAATAGGACATAAATAGAATAACCTATAAAAACAATAAATGTTAAGCTGGAAAATGTCTAATTTGCACATCAATCAACTTGTAGACAATATCACTAAAGATCCATCCCAGTACCACATCATGCACTGGAGAAGCTTCGTCGATAAGGAGGTTAGAAATGGAAAAAAAAATGTAGAAAGGAACATGGATGAATGCATCAATTAATTTATAAGGGCTTTTCTACCAACTTTTAGGGCCTATGGATATCAATACTACATTCATCAAAATCAATTATGAGTCCGAAAATGCTTGTATAGACAAATCAAAGAACATGAACTAGAAGTGATATGAGAATCAAGAGGCAGTGAAGAACTTGTAAGGAAAGATGAAAACACTTACAGGAACCTCTTACATCCTTTGAACAAGTTTTGGCAACGATTTTTCAACTCATCAGTTATCTGTTCTAGACAACATATCTGTAAAAACAACAAAACCCAAGAATAATAAGAACAATTATTCTTCTCCGAATCATGGTCAAAAACCATGCATGTGTGTGTCAATCAACAATTATGTCAATATTCACGGTGAATAAACAGGTTTCCAAAAATAATCTAGTGTCAAGAAGGTCAAAATCATCATACTTTGAAGGCATATAGGTTTATACAGTTTTTTTGACAAGCTGGAGCTCAGGTAAGATTGAAGCTGCCCCCTGCCCCTAAAGTTTTATGCTCACTTTTGAGTCCCATTGTATCCAAAAACAAAACAAGGCCTGTATATGTTGAAGTACACAAAAGTCTGATACGGAATACTTAAATTTCATGAACAGATAGATTCTAAATAATTTTCAATTTATTATTTTCTTTATGTCTTTTTCCTGTATACTTTCGTCTTGAAAACAAAAAATAATTTTCCTACCCCTGATGATCACTCGATTCCCTATCCAAAACCAGTCTTCTTGTTCCGAATCAGTTGCTTACTTAGGCAATGACTAGTTAGAAGTTCTTATAGGGCTTGTATATACCATACGGAAATAAATGGTAGAATAACAAATACTATTTAAATATTCAGCTCACTATACTGATAAACCCAAAATAGCCCCTTTTGCAATGCATTTTCCCAAATCTGTGATGCATAAAGGAGCAAACATCACTTCTACACCAAGTCTCATTCTTCTCATAAGAAACAGGTAAGGACCAGTTAATCCACATTCAAAGAATATTATCTAGAGAAAGCTTCCACCTTCAGCAAGTAAACCAGAGAGAGAATGCTATAAAGAGTGTAAAAAACCGGTGATAAGAGAGCACAAGAAATCGGAGCCAAAATTCAAAACTTTCAGGTTAGTTAGTTACACAAGGAATAGGAATAGAAGAACTTCTTCATAAGCCTATAAAATTTCAAAAAATTCTAACTTTGTCCCAGCCCACAACAGTAAAAATGCAACAACCTTCAAATGCATCCACAAATTCTTAAGATCTCTCAATTCATCTTTCTTTATAGATGAACAAACCCTGAAAAGGGATCGAATTGAGACGTTACACAAGACGAGGATCCAAAACTAACGGACAAGTCTCATCAAGACAATGAATGACTTGAAAAATCATAATCACATTATAAAAATCTGGAATACCAATCATTTTCAACATTTAATTGAACTGAAAACGTCAGTTGCAACAAATGAAGAAAGAAACAGAGGTGGTGTGACAGTGACAAGAGCAAAAGGGTTCACCTGCTTCTCGAACATAGGAGAATCCTCGAGATTGACAAAGGCCGAAGACATTGTTATCAGGTTTCAATCAAAATCCGAAAGCTGAGGTGTTGAAGTGTCGGATCTGAGAATCTGTGCTTCCTCCTTACAGCAGTATTACACTACTTCTATTTCACTTCTTAAAGACAATATTAATAATAATAATTTTTTTGACTTTTGATTTGTTTAATTTTTTTAATTATATTTTTTCTGTTTTTTTCAGAGTAAATCTGTTTGAATAAAATGAGATTATTTATTGATTAGTTATTTTATATTATAGGTATTTAAAAATTTATACATTTGTATTAAAATAAAAGGTAAAATAGAAGTGTCATAATTTACTTATAAATATTTTATTTAAAATAATATTATTTTATTTAATAATTAAAAATTAATTAATTAAAACAATTTAAAATATTTAGTTTTTGAATTGAGAAATTATTGCAAATTTAAAAAATTGTAACAAATTAATTAATTAATTTTTATTTCACCTTAATGTTATTACTGTATTTTTATATATTTATTGTTTTATTGTTTTATTTTTATATTTATTATATTATCTATTTTATTTTTATTTACATATATTTATTTGTATTTTATTTTAATATTTTTTAATAAAAATAATCTCGAGAAGGTTGTATATTACGAAGAGATTTTCAGTTAATTGCTGTCATAATATACCCTTTCTTTGTGAAGCTTTGATGAGGACTACAGTTAATAAGTAGACTGGATAGGCTGTCTCTCCCACAAGCCAGCGAAACAGTCACAGTTCTCAGTTCATAGATGGCTATGAACTGTTCGCTCACGCTGCGTCGTCTCTTTTGCTGCAATTCACAGGTTTCAACGGCAACGCCGGTTTCTTTTTCTTCTTTTTCTAACAAGAAACGACTTGTCTTCTTAGGGTCTCCCCAGGTATCTTCCATTCAACTCTATATAACACTCCGCTTGCATGAATGTACTACATTAGTACGTGTGCTGGTTTAAGTTTTTATGGAAGTGGGTCTCGTGTTCTAGGTTTCTACAACTGTTCTTGACGCTCTTTTCAATGCTTCTTCGGCCCCCAATTCGGAGTTCGAGGTAAAAGTTTGTGCATTTGGGTTTTGGAAGTATGAAGAACAAAACTAAATTCTTATGATAAGCTCAAGATGTAAGCTTTTGGAATCATATTTCTTTTAAATCTCATTGAGTTTTGTGAGAGATGCAAATGCTTGTAATAGGAAGAAAATCTCAATTCGAGTGGCTTAGTTGAATTTACGATGCCTTTTCATTTGTTATCCTTGAAGACAGCTTCATTTTGTTTGTTTTTCTTTAATTTCATTTCCCAGCAATCACACGTTGACTCACACTGGGAATTGGAGGAGACTAAAAAAAAGGAACTGTTAAAAGTTAAATATGCTGTCTTTTTTGTTTCCTTTTGCTGGTCCTCTGGCCTTGGAATCCAATAATGTTATCTGCAATTTGATGTGGGTAGTTCTCCGTAATGACCATGCAAGTTCAATCTAAAATTTGTGGAGAAATGATAAGAGCATTGTTGGTTGACGTAGAAGTGACGCATTTATTGATTTGTTTTCTTCAGGTAGCAGCAATTATTACTCAGCCACCTGCTCGAAGTGGTCGAGGTAAAAAGCTGATGCCTTCCCCTGTTGCTCAGTATGCTCTTGACGAAGGCTTCCCTTCCGACCTCATTTTCACTCCTGAACGAGCTGGAGAGGTAGTTATTGACTTTCACTAGCAAAATCTCTTTGCAATATGTTCATTGTTGTCCCTTGGAGAATTTTCATTTTTCTGATCATGCTCCTACTCTCTACATATGCCGTACCTCTCCACAACTTAGCAATTTTTTAGGCACTGAAGTAGTCTTGAAGAAGGTTATGAATTTTGAGGACTTTTTATCATGACCTGTGAAAACTGTTTCACTCTGTTTTGAAGATAATGAGTTGTGAAGGTAACACCTGAACATTCTTCTTGAACACAGGACTCCTTCTTGTCCAGTCTAAGAGCATTAAAGCCAGAACTTTGTGTTACAGCAGCATATGGGAATATTTTACCTACCAAGTTTCTTAATGTTCCACCACGAGGTCAGTGAATTTTTCTTGCGCTAATGAATTGTAAACTTTCATTCATCTGCTACTTCTGCTTTTTTTTTTCCGAAAGCTAACGGATTTCATTGATAAAAGATTATATACAATCTAAAGTGCCCAAAAGATCTAGAATAATACAAAAGGTTTAGTATACAAAAATAATGTTCCTGGTTTCCAATCTTGTTCCATTCAGTCTAGTTTAATGTTCCCTTCATATTTGCTAATTCTGCTTTAACATAATGTAATTCTAAGCTTTGAGTTGTAATCATTCTGTGGTGTAAATACATTTTAATACATGAAAAATTTTACTGCACTGTTGCTGTTCTGCAATGGACTGTTGAAGTTTATGATCAATACTTGTGTTTAAGTTTGTTGCAATTTAGTGGTTCAAAATATTTCGTTGTTAGTGGCCATTGTCTGGCCTAATGATGGGAGCCTTGGGTTTGCAATTTGGATGCCAAGGGAAAAATTTTCAGAATTGTGAAAGATTTGTGTCTCCAAATTCCAAATCCTGGAGATGTTCTTCTGTGGGACAACAGCATATGATGGATTTGGTTGTTCTTTTTTCTGTTTTCTAAATATTCTTTTTTGGTTTGGGTTATTGATTAGATGGGAACTAAATTATTATTGGACGTGACATAATGAAACTAAATTGCTGTTTTTGTGGCCAACTTTAAGACAATAGCCAAATTTGGTCATTTAAAGATCTTGTTAACATGGCTATCCATTCCTATGGCTGATGCGTACGTGTGAACTCATGAGAGACTGCTGTTTTAGTTTCAATATTGAACCTTTTAACCAGGGCTTGATCATTTATGTACAAACCTTTTTATATTAATATTATTCATTTACTTTTTCAAAAAGAAAACATGGCTATCCGTTCTATACTGTTATGAAAACTCGTTAGTTTGTCACTAATACACGTCTGGAGCTGTAAATGTCCTTCTATGTTTTTCTCTCTTAGTGCTTGTCTTGTATGCTTTTGTTCAACTTTCTTGGGCCTCCTTTTCTTTTCTTTGACTCTTAGCACAAAAGTAGTTGGTACAAACTTATGCTTAGACAAAGTATAAGAGGAAAAAAATTAGCTATATTTGTACTCTCTGTGTAATGTAACCTGAATTCTTGTCCTAGAATTTTTCTCAAGTGCAAATATACTTTTCTCAGGGACAGTGAATATACATCCAAGTCTACTGCCGCTTTACCGTGGTGCTGCTCCTGTTCAAAGAGCTTTGCAGGTTCCCTTACACTTTTAGAGCCCTGATTTATTGGACTACATCTTATCTTAAATTTGCACTAAAATCCCTGCATTAGGATGGTGCTAAAGAAACTGGAGTATCATTGGCATTCACTGTGCGTGCTCTAGATGCTGGCCCTATCATTTCCTGTGAAAGGCTGGAAGTTGATGATCAAATTAAGGTAGGGATACTACTATTCTATGTTAGTTATAGCAGCTACGAAACGTAGGATCCAGTTCTTCAACTAGTTATACTGTATCAATAACCAATCACTGTAGCATGCTATAGTTGGAGATCTGTTTAGTTTAGTGAAATCTTTTAAACAGGTTCCACGAACTAGCATTCTAGACTCTATTCGAGGCAAATATTTGTCATGTTTTAATAATTGACCAATTAGAAGTATATACTTGTGTTTCATACTTGTGCTTGTGAACTTTGGAAGTCATATTTGTGAAAGACAACCACCATCAGAATTGTAGTTTTACATTCTTGTTACATTTATAATCTCTTTCACTATTCAGTGCACATAAGCCCTACAGAGTAGTGATTCTAGTTACAAATTGTAAATTGCATCATTAGTTTGTAATATCCATGAATATCTTTAGAGAAATAGCTATACTTGTTTTGTTTATTTACATTTCTTAATAAGGCATTGTTGCTTTTAAATCAGTTGATGTCTTACACTTCTGTTCTTGCAGGCTCCTGATTTGCTTGAATTGCTATTCTCAGAAGGCATGTCTCTTCTATACTTATTTCCATGTTATCATTAATGCAGCTTAATTCTTTTTCTGTATTAATTGGTATATGTCTTATACTTCTCTGTAGTTATTTCTATTTTTGATCCGGAATCTAATACGTAGTTTGAATAACCCGATTACCCTCAACTTTGTTCTAACATTTAAGTTTATAGGTAGCAAACTAGATGCATGTCTGTACTATTTTGTTATACATATGATGTACGATGGATAATGATGATAATGACATCAATCATCAAGGTCTCCTTTCTCATATTGCTTGCTTAGGAATTTCACACTGTACTTATTGCTGCTCCTTCACCTTAATCAATTATAATCTGCCTTTTCCTTCAACTTAAAGCTATTTTTACCGGCTCTATTTTCTCATCAATGTGGTTCATGTCACTGTTAAGTCTGTTTTACTAATCAATGCTCTTTTATTTACAGGATCTAAACTTCTTGTTCATGAATTGCCCGCTATCTTTGATGGATCTGCCAAGCTGAAAGCACAACCTCAAGATGATTCTAAAGCCACCTTGGCTCCAAAGGTACTTCTGCATTTGCTTGTGTATTTTAGAATACAGGGTTATAAGGTTAATAGATCCTTTTTGGTGTATCCTGTCAATGTTAGAATTTATCTATTTGGTGTATCCTATCAATGTTAGAATTTATCTTTTCCAATCATGGCCTCCTTATCTTCTCTGTATTTGAATGTTTCCAGAATGGATTTTTGGTTATTTTGTTATCTTAAATGTTGTTTGTAGGTCGACATCATAACGGTTCTCAATGGGGCTTGGTAGATTAAGTTTTTGAAGTGAAAAGCATGAGCCAGCCTCTCATTGGGTTTTCATCATCAGTTATTGTGGTGTCATAATGGCTTACAAAGAAAACAGAAGATCCTACTTTGTATGAAAAGAATTTGAAGCTTAATGAGACGATAAAATGACTAATTCGATATCTGATGGAAAAGGGTCACAAAGTCACTAATGAAGTTTTTTTAATTTCTTCTCCTTCTTGTTCGTTTCACTTGTGTTGTGGACGTGTTTATAGGCCAAAAATACAGCCGCAAATTACGTTAATTCGGTTGCAAGTTTTATTTAAATTGCTTAAAAGGTTTTAGGTTATTATTGGAAACATATTACTAGTTTCCTTATTACTC
>JAOSBL010132097.1:0-16930 GCA_027568915.1 Erythroxylum roraimae | reverse complement strand
TTTACTGCTTATTCCGCGTAAATGTGTAATGACTGAAACTGCTTCCTTTTAACGTGGAATGTATTTTCAAAAAAAATGTATACCGAGTTTTACTGACTGATGTAGTATGCCACCCTCGCGGGGCACGGACTCGGATATCACCAAAGATATCGGGTTCAGGTCACGTGGGAGTGGGGTGTTACATCCATGGTCCCCTATAAGGTAGTTGGATCCCTATATAGATGTTAAGAGCATAAGTGACTACTTTTCTCAATCATATATTCTTGAGAGCTTGATGGCCTATCTCACTCTATTTATGGCTATATCATGCTTATAATTTCTTCTTAACATTATCATATCTCTCAAACCAGAATTTTCACCCCATTAGCATCTATTCCAAACTATTCTAGTTCTTTTGTATTAAATTTGAACTAATAGTACTTTCTATTAACCTTAACAAATCCTTTCAATATGTTTATCTTAACATATGTTACTCCCCAAACACTGCATCCTTACATGTCATTATATAGTTTTTATCCAGTGCAAGAAACTTGTAGAAGGATATCCTTCTAGTGTTTTTCTTCCTTTAATACGCTCTCCTTATAAAGTTTTGACATCTCTCATTCACTGAGATGACCTAGTTGTATATGTCATAATGCATTACTATCTTCTTTTGACTATATTATTATAACTTCGTCATAAATAACTATGCTCTCCATTAGTTTGTTGATGCGTTTTTGAGAAATTTGACACTTTCATCATAATTTTTATAACCATTGCTAACTTAATGTTATCTCTATCAATTTTATATCAAAAAACTATTTTTATATAAGGTTTTGGTTCTTTCTCAAATCTAGTACATACTAGACACCACTTAATATCCTATACCACGCCATCAAACATCTTAATCCAAACTTCCAAGAATCTAGTAAGATCATCCTCCAACTGAATAGTCCTAAAGTTTCTTAATATATATGACACAAACTGATCTTTATTTGGTGTCATATGATATGAGATTCTTGTATCTAGAATATATAAGTGTTATAATTGACTTTTTAAAACTTAAAGCATATCTCTATCATTGCAATATGAGTTCTTATTTTGTACCACAATAGCAAACCTTGGTGAAACATTGGAATTCCTTTTATCCATTTACTCCTTTTTGTTTGGATAGTCCCTCCTAATATGTTCAATTTTCTCACACTTATAACACCAAACTATCTTTCCATCTTTGGATTTAGATATAAAACTTCACTTAAACGAGTCATATTTCCCCTACTTTCTCCCATAATCTTTTTTTCCCTCACATATAACATTTTAACTTGAGAGCTTCCATCAATATTGAATCGTTGCTAGTTGTGAGCCAATAATGCAGTTGCGACGTCCTCCATACCAACTGTATCATTACCTAATGTGAACGTGGTCACTAGATATTCATAAAAAGGAGATAAAGAACAAGGCATAATGCTTTATCCTTGTCTACATTAGTCACTTCGAGCCTCAATAGGTCACTGAATATTTAGTTGAACACAATTTATATTGTTTCAAATATGTTCCGTCCTTTATCTTTAGTATGTATAGTCTCTACTTCATATATTACTTATTTGTGAGAGATTTTGACATGTATCTACTCTCCAACTTCTTCCATATCCCCATAAGGGATGCAATATCCATAGTATATGACTTCCTCTTTTAGACATTTATGATTTTGGACCTATAACTCCTCTCAATCAATCATTTATGTCTTCTGACTTATTCTCCCATAGCCTCTTTAGTATGCCTTATTATGCCAACAAATCCTTTACTCTTTATCACCATAGTTCAAAATTCCTAATTTCATTAAAGCGCCCCACTCTTACAATTAAAGTTTTGATAGCACTTGCTAAGAAATAAAATTTATATAAGAAAAACATATTTTTATGAAAAAAGCAAACAAAAAAACCAATAAGAACACAAGAAAATTTTAGCTAGATTTAACTAATTGTGTGTACCTATGTCCTCAGGAGCCTAGAGCTACTGATGTCATTTGATTAATCAAAACACTCTATTTAATGAAGATTACAAAATTCTTTTTTATATACTAGGTTTACATAAATATAGTTAATTATAAACTCTATCTGATACAATTATACCCAACTTCTTACCAAACATAACCTAATTTTATCATAATTCTAACAATTCCCATAATCCTCTCAGAATTTGTATTCCATTAAAAATGTATTTCTATTTAAGGTTATTTATCGCAAATTTGTGGGACATGATCATGACTTAGGTCGTGGATATCACCATCTAATTTCAGAATATGACATAGGCTTAACCACATTTGTGTCTTTATACCATGGATCCTACTACTTCTCCATGCACTTCCAAGAAAACACCCATATTCTTCCACAAACAATCCAAGATTTTAGGCATGTATATGAGTCATGCTTAAAAAGTTAGGTGTTATGCATTTAACTTAATGCCTTTTTTTTCTATTTGTATTTGATTAGGGAAGCTCCTCAGTTATTTAACTGTTGAAGGAAATGAAAGATTATTTAACTACAAATGAAAGATGGTTTAGTTATAATGAGAAGTAAAACAGAAGCTTTGAATATAAATATGGGTAAGAATTGATATTAACAATTAGACTTATGTTAAGAATTTTTCTTTTGAATTCAAGAATTTTTTACAAGTCTTTAATGGGTTCCCAGTAATTGTTCGGTTCATGCTTAGTAAGTTAATATGCATTTTGATCTTTTCTTTATTTTTTTTACTATAGGTGAAAGCAAATAATTTTCTAACGGTAGATAAGATAAGATATCTTGAGGTGAAGCATTTGCTTCTCCTAAACTATTGTCAATCAATCGATTATTATTTACTTTGCAAGGCAAAATACCTTTCTGTAAAAGGGAATCTTATTGTTTGGAGCCTTTATAAAGATAAAGCTATTTTGGGAGAATATATGAGGTACTAGATTTTTTATTATTATTTATTCACTTGTTAGTTAGACCTTTGGTTCACTTATGTGCTTATTAACAAATTAGGCTGATTAATAAAAAGCTTGAGCACCAAATATTGGGAAATAAACCATAACGAAAATATAGGCATAGCTGAAAATTTTTTACAATTTCTCGATGGATCTCTTTAAGTTAATAACTTAAAAAACAAGGGTTAAGGCATACCTAAATTAAAATCCTACAAAACTTTTCTTCTAGAGCTATTAACCACGAGCTATTCAAATGCTCAACCTTTATCCATAGAGTATAAAGAAAGAACTCTACTTTAGAGAGAAAAAGATAGGAGTGATAGCTCCCTGATGCCTTTTTCCCTTTTATAGAAAATACTCTTAAGTTTTCTTTTCAATTAAAATTAAATTATTAATTAAAATTAAAGTATAAACTAATTGTAATTATAATTTAATCTTAATAAAATAAAAATATCTTATATTAAATCCTTGAAGTTTCTCGAACTTGAAAATTAAGTCTAGCTTAATTTAAATTAATTCTCTCTCTTTAACTACTTTTTATGTGTGATTCGTTAGTTTCCTAATAAGTTGGTAATAATTATAAATTCTAAATCTAATTTATAATAAATCATAATTAGATAAATTAAAATTTCTTTTAATTTATTCTTACTTATTCAATTAAATAATTTATATTATAAATCAATATTGATGTCTAGCAACATGTCATGACCATTCAAATATTAAGAATTTCAAAGATGTTTGACTTAACTTATCCATACATGGTTATAACCTATAATTTAATCCTTTTATCAGCCATGTTTTAATTGATTATAATGTATGGAATTAGGGTCTACTCTATTTAAATTCAATCATATTCATTCTTACTAATTAGTCATTAATTTATAGTTAATATTGGAAGACATTCTTTTTAAATCTCAATTCAAACTAACTGGAGAATTTCTTAAATCACCATTAGTCAAAAATATATAGTAAAACATTCTTCCTAATTACTTTAGGGCGACAAATTATTTATTGACTTACTTAATTATCTTTATATAGTTTATACTATAGCCAAGGACTTTTGATTGTGTCATAAGTAGTCTTAAATCATAGTAATTCATATACGAGATACCTTGGTAATTTTAAGTGTAAAGATAAATTACATATCCATCATAATAAGAAAATTCATAGACAACCAAGTAATGTTCCATTTAAGATTCTCATAATTGGATCAGTTCAGTTAACTTATTCTCTAAAAAGCATTTATATATTTATTTAAGTATTCCACACTTTAGTTTATGAAATTGAGTACTTATTTCATAAGAAACATAATGTGTGATAATCTTTCTGCTCCATTACTGACTAATCTTAATAGCACAATGAATATGAAAATTTTAAAGATAAATAAGTAAATGTAATATGATTCTTATAATTATGATATCACCATAATTTTATTTGTAAAATGTATTTATCTCAAAGACTTTATCTAATATATTAATTAAGTAAATAAACATGCATAAGACAAAGAAGTCTTTAATGGATTATATTACAAAATCTACAACCTACCAATTTACTATGAGCATAAACCAACACTGCATTTAAAAGGTGATCCACAAGGTGAATGATGCAAAAACACCTAAAATATCAAAGGTTCAATTAAAATATCATCTTGACCCTAAAGTCTGAAATGATACCTAAAGTAAGTCTTGATAGTTTAACAATGTTGATTTCTAATTATAAAAAAAAAATATTGAATCTCTAAGTCCATGTTTGTATGTTGTAAGGTCATGCTTTAGTATAAACCTCGCAAAATTGCTTCAGCGACTATAGATAAGGATAAGATCTCAAGATAGGAAAGAAACGCATTGAGAAGAGAAAAAAAAAGGCCTTATAACAAACTAGATAGTCTTATATTAAAGAATCGATAGATGATCTAGAAGGGAGACCAGAAGAGGTTTGTAGTGATTAGTTAGTTCGTTGTAAGCCTTAGACGCTTCATAATGACCTGTTGAATTCTTTTTTAAATTTAGGTAAGATAAACAATTAGAAAAAAAAAAGCATGGAACATCTTAAAATTCAGAAACAACTTGAATAACATGCGTAACAAGAAGAGGGGATCTTTACTTGTGTTCCTCTTATAAACATAAGAGAGAGAAATTTTTAAAAAAAGTTAAGAAATGGGTATAAATGGTTCAGAACTTACGAGCTTTTACTATTCCTTTAATAATAAAACTTTGGTATGTATGTCATTGGTTAATGCTTATGCTTCTCTCTTTTTATTTTTCATTCTAGGTTGGATGGTTGGACTTATAGTTTCTAAGATGAAATCAAGGCCTTACCCTTAGACAACTATAATGTTAAGTATTAACAAGGCTTCAATCATTAAAATATCATCTAATATACAAACCCAATTGATTTGATAATTGTGTTACTTTTTTATAATTAAGTTGTGATGAAAATTTATTGAGTTCTCAAAGGATGTGTAACTTACTCAGATTTTTTATTATAGTGAGGCCTTTTATGATATAAATAAAAGAAAGAAACTTTATAATCGTCATATTGCCCCTATAACATATATATATGTATAAAATATTATGTAAGAACCAAATGATTATTGGCCTAGGATATTGGGCCTAATCTGATGACCATTATTGACAGTTGCATAGTAATTATGTTTTTTTGTGTGTGTGTGTGTGTGTGTGTGTGTGTGTGTGTGTGTGTGGCATTGACAATGATCCATAACAAGAATATATGTAATTTCTCTATCTATTCTCATTCTCTCATTCTCTATTTTTACTCTCTTTCTGCTTCCTTCTCTAGCCCACGTCATTCCTTTAAAATACGTTTAACATCTACTATCAAAGTAATGATTATATTGACAATATAAGAAAACAAACCCATATTTATATTTCAACATTTCAATCATGGCTGAAGGAACCTGAGATCAAGAAGTGCAAAATTTGGAACAAGTATTGCTAAATCAAATCATAGAAATTAAAGAGAAATGATAGAAGCTTAATCAAACCTTTTTGGTACCCAAGTCAAACAAAGTCATGATATGGTAGAGCTTAAAGAGATGTTCCAATAATATCTTTCCATTAATAAAACCCTGACCCAACCTCAATCCTTAATCCCTTCCTATAATAAGTCACACACTTACACTATACCCACAGAATAGGGTGGTCAAATCGTATGTGATGCATATAACTCAATTTATTTAATCTATAGACTGTCTAAGATAAGTGCACCTATCATTTTATAGTATAGGACTCAAAGTACCAAGTGTCGATCCCGCAAAGACTATTGAATATTAGTAATAACTTTTTTTTCTATTATCTAACCTGTAATTTAGGTGATGGGGATAATTTAGATTTAAAATAAAAGAAAATAAATTGAGGATAAGTTGACACAATCAAGAAACTAGAATAGAAAAGGAGTGGAAAACCAACCAAAAAACAATGGTACCTAGAATTAAAATCCCTCTAGGATGTCTCATGTAATCATGATTTCACTAATCAATTTACTTTCAAGTTCGTTAGACCATGGAAATTTCTTAGTTATGATAATATCTTTCTTAAGACTATTAACACCTATCACAAGGTTAAATAATTGTAATCTATTTCTAATTAAAACCCTAAAATTGCATTAATTGATCTACGGTTTCACCCTTAAATGAAGATTTATGTCGACTTTGCAATATGATAATTTATATATTATTTTATGTAATTGAGATTGAGAAATCCAATGTGTGAATAGATATATCATAATTGGAAGGAGTTACATATTGACCTGTATGAAGAAAAATAAAAGCTTAATATGAAGAAAAGGTAAAGTAAAATGGTACTTCCTTGGTTTGTAATCTAGAAGTTTATATTTGCGGCGTGATTTCCATCTATTATCATCCTTGCAAAAATCAAATATAAAAAAATAAGATATTAAAAAATAGAAATAAAATAAAATAAACACAATGCAGATATGTTTATAAAAAGAAACGGTGGATTTGTATATTCACAATAAACATATAAAAGTAATAAACAACATGATATTAGTTTTGTAGGACTAATCCCTTGCTAAATATCAAGATAAAATAGAAAAATAAACGAAAATTAAAATCAAAGATAAGATAAACATAAATGTCCATGTTAGACATTTTGAAACTCCTGAACAATATGGGTGACCATATTAGACAAAGAATCTAGTATTTAGTCATTTGTTTGCTTACAATCTGTTGTTTTCTATAGATCTATTTGTGTAATAGGAGTGTGTAAGTTTCGAGCATCTTAGGCATTACCTCGATAATAGCCAAAGCATCTGATTGCTGAGGAATCAATAACGATGTCCCAACTCTCGACAGTGGAGGTGGTATCGTGACTCCTAGGTGTCCTATGGTCGGTACAAGCACCTACTCCATTCATTGATCCTATGTCTCAAATTGTGCTATACATTATATTGATTCCCATCGTCCATCTCAGATGGTAAACTGCACTCCTAGAATTTGTCCTATATATCTCTCCAACTGGGCGATCTTTAGTTGGCCCTGATATAGAGGTACAAAAAGCCTACTTAGGTGCTACTATAGGTTACAGTAAGGGATCCTACATGGGCTATCGCTCTCATATATTAGGAAGAACCCTTTTGGTTTCATTTGCAACTGTAAGCTCCTCAACTCTTATTACAATGTAAATATGTTCCTGCTGACCTAACCTCTTCTGAAGTATCCTCATTACTCTTAATGTCTCAAGGGTGATAAGCACCATCTAATATATTGGTGTCCTACTAAGTAGCCACTATGATATTCTTATGCCTTGAATCAATCTTGTCTTGTATGGCTCCATGTAGATAGCTCCCACTCTAATCATAGGCCTAATGCTTGTCAAGACCCTCTCAACTATGTTGTAGAAATAAAATATGTTTGCCTTCCCCACCACTCTAATGTCATCTCCTTTTTTCCTGATCGTGTGACTAATCAACATATATATATATAGATCTCAACTGCAATTCCTTAGACCTTGTCAGTATGTACTACCATCATGGGCTAGTACCCCACAAAAATGCATCCTCATCAACCCTACCAGGAAAATGCACTGTACTCCTCAGTGGTGATATACTCCTCTAAATACAACCCTATACAAAGTGAAAACTTAGTATAGCTGTAACATCTAGTTTGATTATTGTACTATGTAATATGTTGTAAATGCATTTTATAGAGTATGCTCTATTTATAGTATACTAGAGTAATTTAAGCATTTAAATGTATTATTAAGGTTATAATGGAGGTCACGAGTAGACCAGAGATGGTTTTGGACTCGACTGGAAATTTCTCAAAAAATTTCTAAAAACTACAAAAAGCCATAGAATGAGTCCGAACGAGCTTTAAAAAGCCCTAAAATGTGCTTTAAGGATTTAGGTGACACTTTTGAATGAAATCCAAATGATTTTGGTGAATAGTATTTTTAGATGAATAATAAATTTGGATGAATAGTGATTTTGGTGACCCAACCCTAAAAAAATTTTAAAAAGAGAGAATTGAAAATGTTCAAAATAGGAATTTCAGGAATTTCAAAATTAGATGGATTTCAGGAATTTCAAAATTCTAGGACTTAAAATGCACTTTTTGGAAAATAATACTTATTAAGGATTTTAAACCCAATCAAAAAAATTTTAATCATCCAATCAACAAGTATTGACCCTAATTCAAGTATTTTATACTCAATTTGATGATAAGATGGTTGTGGAATATTTTCAGAATTTTATTGAGTTAGTTGGTGAATTAAATGCGTAAAAGGCAATTTGGTCTTTTTGTATTCACTAAAGAGCAATTTGGTATTTTTTACAAGAAGCTAGTGGAATGATGAGCCATTAGAAGAGAACCAATTAATTGGTGACAAGTGGCATGGGTAAAAGTGTAAATATGAGACATTTTGGTAAAGTTGTCATTATAAGATGTTATTAAAGATAAAAGGTGTAATCATAATAGAAATGGGGACAAAATTGTAATCCAAGAAAGCCTTCATCTTCTTTAAACTTTGGTGGCTGGCCATTGATGAGAGAAACAAAGAGAAAGGGAGGAAAAAGAAAAGAAAAGAGAAAGGAGAAGAGAGAGGTTAGGCTATAGCCATGGAGGAGTGATCCAATCCATTTCATGTTCTTCTACCTCCAATCAAGCATCCAATAAAGTTCCATCGCCATTCAAGTGAAGAATAAGAAGCAAATGGATTGGTAAGCTTACTAATCTTGTTAAAAATTTTGATTTGTTGGGTCATAGTTTAGATTTGGTTTTGATGTTGTAAATTGCACCCTTTTGATAACATATCAAGGTTTTATTGGGTTTTATTGCATTGGAAGCAACTGGGAGAAGAAAATCACGTGAATCTAGCGTATGGAACCTTGGTCAAAGGTGAGATCTATTGCCTAAAGTGTTTTATTTTGTCATTTGGTGATTTAAGATTAATGAATGGCATTGGGAAGTTAGTTTAATGATGAAAGAATGAAAGAAAAACCATGAAGATAATTGAATGAGTTTTTGTCCATGGCTAGGGTTGTTAATATGTTATGATCCAACTCCTATTTTGATGTTCTATGATGTTTGTCTCATGATTTTGATGCTAATGAAGTAAAGAAATGAAAAAGAATTTATTTGGAATTGGTTTTGAATGAAATTTGATTTAAGGTGCATGATTTTGTAAAAATTTGTTAATGAAATTTTATGGCTTTAATGGGTGTATTAAAATGTCATGGAAGTGAATTTAAATTAGTTTTTAAGTGTTAGAAGTCAAATGGAATTAAATTGGAAGAGTTTAATGTATAATACGTTAAGTTTAGCCTTAAAGGCATTTTTAGTACAAAAATAAGGTTATGAAGTAATAACCATGTGAATGTGATTAAGGATGGTCATTAAGTAAATTTGTAGTATTGGAATGATTAGAAGAAGTGTTATGTTATTAGTTGGAGAAAAAAATTAGCTTATGAAGTGTATATGGAAAGTAATGATGCCGACTTGGTTTATGGTGTTTTTGGTTGGAAAATGTATTAAAGAGTTTAGTGTATTCGTATAGGTTTTCAGATCAAAAAACGAAACCAACCGAAGGATTTCGATGTGGTGAAAAGGAAACTAGCAAGTTGTGAGTGTATTTTAATTTTTTTATATGACTAAATTCTTTGCAAAATAATTGATGACATGTGAGTGTTCTTTAAATTGATTTTATGTAAATGGTTTTCATGAAATGAACAGTTATGTTAAGTTTTTTGCTAATGAAATATTACAAAAGAATATTACTATTATAAGTGTATGCTTTAGCAATATATAAGTTTTAATTTGGAAGTTAACTTTTGTATGATTGGAAGTTACATTGAAATTATGCATTAAAATGGATGATTATGAATCCTTCCTAATTGATTTCGAAAATAAGATGAATTGAAAAAGTATGAGTTGCTTTTGCCCATGGTACACTGTTAGGCTTTAAACATGTTATTATACCGGCTTATAGTGGTTAACCTATTACAAGTGAGCAATGCAGAACCAACTCTATGACTTTTTACGGGTAAGCAATGCAAAACTAGCTTTGTGACTTGTTACGGGTAAGCGATGCAGAACTAGCTCCGTAACTATTGGTTTATAGCAGTTAACCTATTATAGGTAAGTGATGTAGAACCAACTTCGTAACCAATGGTCAACCAGTCGTGGGTAAGCCATGTAGAACTAGCTCCGTGACTTTATGCCTAGTGTATGGTATGGTAAAGGAACTAATGATGGGCTATGTTGAGTAAGAAAATTCATGATAGTAATAATGTTGCCATTATTAATTTTTAAAAGTGATTTGAGAGGTACCGTATGGTATCAATTCTAGTGGTTAGCTTATTTTCAATATAAAAGTTTTCAAAAAATTTATTGCCACCGCTGTTTATTGTTTAGGGAAAAAGGAAAATGAAAAATAGAAAATAGAAATTTTTATATTATGAGTTTAATTTTGAAAAGCATTTCAAAATAGTATTTCAAAAAAAATTGAAATTGTATTCTACGAAATGTTATGTTATTATCAGATTTGATGATACACGAACAAATTCTTATGACAAATGCTTTACTATGAGCTTTATGATCGTATGGAATATTGCAGTTATACTGTTATAAAAAGTTCAATTTTCTTGTAAATTGATTACACTCACTGAGCTCATTTAGCACACTTACTTTTATGTTTTTAAACAAACCACCCCAGATATGCATACGGGTGTTATAGTAATTGGGACTTTGCCTCAAGATTAGTTATATCGTCGGGTGTAGTTGTGTTTGTGTTATTTTTGCTATATATGTGATATGTTTTAAATTATTTTCGAAAGATTTTAAAAGTGTGATTTTGTAAATAATTGTGGGATTGTAAATATCTTTTTCTTAATGAACTATAAAGGCTTTAATCCTCAATGATTTTTTTTAAAATGTTAAGAATTGTACGTTTGTGATTGCTTGTGATGTGAACCTGAGTTCTCATTCCAGAAGTTGAGATGGTATATGAAATATTAGAAGTGTTTTAAAATGTGTTATGCAGGTTTATAAAATTTTTTGATGGTCAAAATATAGTTGTTGTGCTGCCAAAATTTTTAGTAAAATGATTGAAAAAAGGGGTTCCCACTATTTTCTACACTTTTAGCTTTTAGAGTATAAAAAGTTTTTAACAGTTGAAAAGCTTAGCTTTGCGGGAACCCTTCAATTGAGTTAGATATCGATTGAAAGGCCACTGTGGGATCACCGGGAGGGTTCTACTCGAGTTCCAAAAGGGGAATTTCAGGATGGGTCCTTTCAATAGCTCATACTGTGTATTTCCTTAAGCACTTAAAATTATAAGAGGTTGTCATCATCCCAGGTAATGTCGCTTTTTTATCATAAAGGTGGTGAGGAACTCTTGGGTCAACTCTCTATATTTGGGCTTCTTGATCGTGAAAAAAAGCATCATATTCCCCAACACTAATAAACTCTCAGACTCTTTGAGCAAGTCTGATATAGTCTAGCATCTCCAAAATGATGTTTTTTCTCTCGTTGTAAGGATGCGACCTCAACCTCTCAAATTGCGCAATGTAACCTAAAGCTATAAATTAAAGCATAAGATGTGTAGGTCATGTAGGTTTCGACTATTAGAGTGGTTGTTCTGAACTGCCCTTACTTGTTTGCCTCTTCTTTAGTACCTCCTTTTCTTGCCTTTAGTGTGATTACTCTCTTCATCATTATTCCCTAAATTATGAAATAATAAAAAAATGTCAAAATAAATGGAATAATATACATCAATTGAACCATGATAAACAAACATCGAAATAATATCATAAAATCAATTAGTTGTGGACTAATAACAAAAACATAAACAAATTAAATAAACCATAAACTAATCCATAACTATCAAAATATAACTACATTAGCAACTCTAAAACATCTAAATTAATCAACAATATTTGTTTAATATCAACTAATTAAAAAATTGCAATTAATTAATCTAAACACCTTAATTAAATCAAGTTAACCTAAATAAAATAAAATAAAATTGCCCAAACATTTTGCAATTAAACATTTGTAAAAACTAATAAAAATGTAAGACGTGCAAAATAGAAACAATTGCACAATTAAATTCATTAAAAATCTATTAATGTCTCCAAGGATTTAAATCACAAGAATAAATACAAAATAGCTTCAAAATCCCTAGAAAATTCAAATTAAAAAATGTAAAATAGCCCAATAATATCAATTGAACCCTTAAAACCCTTCCAATCACATGTGTAACTTAGAACAAATCCAAAGCACCCAAAACAATGGAATCCTACACCTACTGTCTCAAAATATGCATAAGTCAAAAACAACTAAAATAAAGCAATAAATATACCTTAAATTGATGAAATCTCAAGAGAAATAGGTTAGGAGATGGTTTACACACAAGAAAGGGTAGATGTGCGTCATCTAAAGGAGAAAATGAGGTCTTACATGGCGAGACGCAGCTTAAAGAAATTTTTTCTTAAAATAGACAGCAATACAACTGTGTAGCTACACCATATTGAAAAAATTAAGGTTAATTTTTAAAGGGTTAATTACCAAAAAAGCCTAATCTTTTATCAATTTTCTAATTATAGCCCGAACTTTAAAAAGTAACAATAAAATGCTCAAACTTTTAATTTTTTTCAATTCTAGCCCAAATTTCAAAAAGTGGCAATAAAATGCTTAAACTTTTAATTTTCTTCAATTATAGCCTGACATTATCTGTTGTTCTCTTGATGTCCTCAACCCTTTGTTTTCTTTTTATTTTTGTAATGCCTTAAACTACTCTCGAATTATAATATATTGCACCAATAAGCTCTTTGTTTTTAGTTTGTTTCCCTTATGCCCTTAGTGTGAGGACGTGGGGGTTGCGTAATTTGAAAATTGAAGGGTGAGGGCACCAAGAGAACAAACTAAAAATAAAGGAAAAAACTAAAATCAAAGCATAAGGTCGTCTGGGCTGCGTAATTTGATTTAGGTCATTTTTAAACAACATTGTCGTTTTAATTTTATGATTAAACAACGTCGTTTCATTAATCTTCATTTGTTGTGTTAATTTTGACTAACGTATATTAATAATTAAAGTTTCTAAAACACATGGTAAGTCACATCATCATACTTAATGGAAACAGTAACGTCAGGCTAAAATTAAAAAAAAAATTGAAAGGTTGAGCATATTATTGCTAATTTTTTATGTTTGGGCTATAATTGAAAATTAAAAGTTTGGAAATTTTATTGATACTTTTTAAAGTTCGGGCTATAATTAAAAATTTGACAAAATTTTGAGCATTTTTTTTGTAATTAACTCATTTCTAAATAACACAGGCGTGTTGGGTTGAAACATAGGTGTGTAGGGTTTTTACATGGGCATGTATCTCAAATGTGTTATGACAGAGTGTAACATGGTCCAAAACATGGGCATGTATCTAGGTTGTGTTAAAAAAAAGATGATAACCTAAATAAAATAAAATTGCCCAAAAATTTTGCAATTAAATAGTGTAAAAACTAATAAAAATGTAAGACATGCAAAATAGAAACAATTGCCGAATTAAATTCATTAAAAATCAATTAATGGCTCTAAAGACATTTAAATCACCAGAATAAATACAAAATAGCTTTAAAATCCCTAGAAAATTCAAATTCAATAATGTAAAATAGCCTAAGAATATCAATTAAACCTTTAAAACCCTTCCAATCACATGTGTAACTTAGAACAAATCCAAAACACCCAAAACAATGGGATGCTACACCTATTTTCTCAAAATATGCACAAGTCAAGAATAACTGAAAATAAAGCAATAAATATACCTTAAATTGATGAAATCTCAAGAGAAATAGGTTAGGAGATGGTTTACACACAAGAAAGGGTGGATGTGCATCGCCTAAAAGGGAAAAATGAGGTTTTGGGTGACGAAACGCAAATTAAAGGGGGCTTTTTCTTAACATAGACGATAATACAATCGTGTAGCTACACCATGTTGAGAAAATTAAGGTTAATTTTTAAATAACACAGGTGTATTGGGTTGAAACATCGATGGTTAGGGTTTTTAAATGGGCATGTATCTCAAATGTGTTATGACAAAGTGTGACATGGTCCAGAACATGGGCATATATCTAGGTTGTGTTAAAAAAAGATGATAACTAACACGATCGTGTTGAAACTAAACTTAAAGCACTTAAAATCTACATGATCACCAACACAAGTGTGTTAGTAAGTGTGTAAATTTTTTTAACTTTTGGAAAAACAAAAGAAAAGGAAATAGAATTCAACCTAGTCACTCATACGAGCATGTAAATGATCCTGCATCTTACTGTTTCTCAAACATTTTACCTAGTTTTGGCTACATGGGCATGTTGATGAGTGTGTAGGTGAACAATAACAATTTTCCAACAACATATGCACCAACACAATCTTATTCATAAGCGTGTAACTTACTATAACACTTTTAGAACCCCTTTTATGGGTGAAACATAATCGTGTCTCTAATCAACATGAGCGTGTAATGTAATACAACCATTAACATGGGCATGTTGATGGGTGTGTAACTCTCTTTAACTTTTTCACTTAGCCAATTTTCCACCTGCTTTAACACTCATAAATCAAAAACATATACCAAAAATATAAAAGAAGATATGACATTCATACAAACAAAAACCAAGAGAAAATTTATACTAAACTACGAAGTTAACATAAATATAAGTTAAACTACAAAAGTTAAAAACAAACTAATTGATACAAAATTACCAAATTAAAAAGCTTGGGTTGCCTCCAAAGAAGTGCTTGTTTAACGTCACTAGTTTGACATACACCCTTCAACTTACTCCAACATGATTTTAGAAACTAAACTCCTACCTTTGAACCAGACATAACTCTAATGAGTCATCACTCATACTTTCTTGAACAACATCCGCAATTACAAAATCAATCAAATCAAGAAAGTAACAAGTGTCATCCTATTTAATAGAATGTATAAAAGTGTTAAATGTTTTAAAAACAACCTCTTTATTTCCCACTCTCAATACTAGTTTACTGACACTTTCATCAATCATTGTCCTAATTATGGCTAAAATTGGATGGCTCATATAAGAGATACTTTAATGTCCTCTTACATATATAATATAAAAAAATCATATAAGAGTATGAATTTTTCAATTTTAACTAACATGTCTTCTATGATACCTCTAGGCTACTTAATTGACCAATCGACTAACTATATGCTCATCCTTGTTGGTTTTGGTTCTCCTAACCTCAATCTCTTAAATAACTTATAGGGAATTAAGTTAATATTAGCCCATAAGTCAGATAAAACTTTTTCAATTTATAAACTACCAATTAAAGAGGGGAATCCATGGATCCTTAAGCTTCTTAGGTAGTTTATTATAAAGGATCTCCAAACACTCCTAGTTAGTGTCATCAAAGATAGTTCCTCTAACTTCCTTTTGTTTAATAGTAGATCCTTCAAATTTTTGGCATATTTTAGCCTCTACAAAAAAAGCCTTAACAAAAGGTAAGTTAATATATAATTGTCTAAAATGTTTTAGGAACTTATCTAATTGTTCATCCATGCAATCCTTCTTTAAATTTGCTAGATACAGGATAGAAGGCTTGAATTCCTTCACTAACTTAGGTTATATCGTATTCCTTATCCTGTTAGCCCCTGAAATTTTTTTTTATTGACTAAGCATGATTTGATTAATTTTGGGGTCTTGGGTCTTGATAGATTAAATTGCATTGGGATTAAGTAGCATGGTAGTATTAATAAGGTAAGGTGACATGAAATTAGGTGGCATGATCTAATTAATGTGTTAGAACTTGGTAAGGCTCATTAAGGGTAGTTTGGACATGTCACTTAAGTTATTAGTTTGCAAGGCCATTCATTAAGGGCAATTTGGGCTTTTAGGCTTTAATGAGGTATAAAAGGGAGAGAAAAGAAGAGGTGTCTTGCATTTAGAGGAGAGGGACGAAAATTGAGGGAGAGAAGAAAGAGAAAGTGGCGTGGAGGAAGAAGAAGAGAAAGAAAAAGGAAGAAAGTTAGGGCTTGGATTTTCTAAGTGATCAAGAGAGTTTTTGGAGAAACTTCAAGGAGGAAAAAGATAGAGGAAGGCTCAAGCTTCATTTTGACACAAGAAACCCTTTGATTGGTTAAGGATTCAAGGTAAGTCATGGTTTCAAGTTTTAGTTCTTGTTTGGGTCTTAGAGTAGAAAGCTTAGAAATAGAATGGGTTTAGTGATTCTAGGGTCAATTTCATGATTGAGGTTTATTAGGTTTTTCAATTTTGAAATCCTATGTTGATTTGGGGGATTTTGTGTTGTTGTTGAAGAAACACAAGGAAGAGGGCAAGAGGAGCAAGGAGAGGAACCCAATTGAGCAAGAATACAAGGTGGGTTTCATTTTTATATTTATGTTAATAAGCCAAAAATGCTTTCCAATTAACATAATTAATGGTTTTCCAACTACTTTTAAAGTGAGTTTCGATTATGCTTTAAATTGCTT
>JAOSBL010131921.1:0-17009 GCA_027568915.1 Erythroxylum roraimae | reverse complement strand
AGCTTGCTCTTCTTTCTTTCCCTTCTTTTCTCCTTATACGACACTCTCTCCCTCTTCTCTCTTCTAATCACGTTTTTGGCTTCTTTCTAATGAAAGACACCCCATTTTCTTCCCTTTTTTTAACCATTAATGATTGCAAAAAGTCCATTTTGCCCTTACTTAAAAGCTTATGTTCTTTCATCCTTAAGTGACTTGCCTAAATGCCCTTTATGCTATACACTCTTAACGCTTGGCATTCACATTAACATGCTAATCAACTCCAACATAAATTAATCTAGCCAAACCCCAAAATTAATCTAATCATGCTTATCCAATAAAATAAAAAAAATTCAGGGGACAACAAGACGATTCAAGATGAATAGTGTGCAGAAGAAGCGGAGGGTCAACTATAGAGGAAACAGAAAGCAGACGAAAGGGGGAGAACAGACGAATGCGGAAAAGTAGATGAATTCGGAGCAGACGAATCCGAAAAAGTAGACGAATACGAAAATGCAGACGAATGTGGAAATGCAGACGAATGCGGAGCATATGAATGCGGAGAAGCAGACAAATGCAAAAAAGCAGACGAATGCTACAAAGGAGACAAATGCGAAAAAGCAGACGAATGCGGAGTAGGCGAATGCCATAAAGCAGACGAATGACAAAAAGCAGATGAATCTAAAAAGCAGACAAATCCCAAAAAGCAGACGAATGCTAAAAAGTAGATGAATGGCCAAAAGTAGACGAATGCTAAAAAGCAGACGAATGCCAAAAGCAGATCAATGCTAAAAAGTAGATGAATGGACAAAAGCAAACGAATAACCAAAAGGAGAAGAATGCTAAAAAGCAAACGAATGCCGCAAAGCAGACGAATGCTATAAAGTAGACGAATGCTGAGCAGACTAATGCCAAAACGCAGATGAATGCCACAAAGCAGACGAATGCTAAAAAGTAGACAAATGTAGACAACTTAAGACAAGCAAAGTCAACTTAAGACGATGCAAAGTCTTAAGACGAAATGACGTGACCACAGACGATATGACGTCATCACAGACGAAGCATCTTTACAGACGATACAACTTTACAGACGAATCATCCTTACAGGCGATACATCTTCAAAGACAATATGACGTGTTCATAGACGATATAGCGTCATCACAGATGAAGCGTCTTTATAGACGATACAACTTTGCAGACGAATCATCCTTACAGATGATACATCTTCATAGACGATATGACGTCATCACGGACGATATGACTTCATCACAGATGAAGCTTCTTTACAGACGATACATCTCCCCTTATAAAGACCGTAACTTTTGACTCCTATGCCCAAATATTTCATACTATATACCGATGGAATGCTAGAATGATAAGCTACAACTTTCCAGAAGGCAACTTTTACTAGTTTAGTCTAAATTAGTCCAGTTTTTCCTCTGAATTCGGCACACAAATTCTACTCCTAGGAGAGACTTGGATTTTAGAAATGTGCAACTACCAAAGAAACATGCACATACACATTGGGAAATTTTCAATTCTAAACTCATTTGCCAAAACCACAGAAGCTCATACATACTTATTTGCCAAAACCACAAAAGCTCATATATAACTTTAATTACAAATTTACGTTATAAACAAAGGCTTAAAACAAAATGCAACCTATAGAGGATGCTCAATGTTTACATGCTCATAAAGCTATCTGAAATTTATTGAACTAACTTAGTTACACAAGTTTCTAATATCTTGTAGTTTCCGATGCCTTGCAAGGATTTCTAACCTTCTCGTTCTGCACCTAAGAAGGGAATAGTACGATAAGCAACACAACTCAGTAGCTAATATATTTATAATCATTGGCAATTGACTAAAGTCAAGCATATGTACATGTATACATATATATATATATGTTCGAAAATTTAAACATTCATTAATTTAGCTCAAACTCATAACATGTAACACTCAAAATGATTCATGCTTGACAATTCAATTATGCAATGCACAAACAAATGGCTCGAGAGTTTCGTGGAACGAAACAAAGAAACCGAAGTTTACTCTGTGAACAAAACAAGTCCGATTTCTCAGGACCTCGTGGCCTTAAGCGGGTAGCCAGGAGAAGGCTATGGGTCAATGTGCACGTGGCTAACGAAACGGGTTTCTCTCTTGCCCAAGCAAAGCATATAATCATTTCATGCTCAAAACATTTTATCAAATGCTTTCATACTTTTCATGCTCTTTCCTTTCTTCTCACTTAATTCAAAATGTTATAACCTCTTTCAAGGCATAACATAATTACAAAGCATCATGCATTTCCAATAATTCAAGCAAATCCATTTCAAGATTTAACATACACACACATAGGCAAGAATTTGCTCAATCACACAATAACTATAAATACATTACCCACCTAATTAGCTTGCAGAAATCCAAGTCAAGCTTACCTTTCCCTTTGCTCTTGGGTAGGATTCCCTTGGTTTCCTAAAACAACCAAGGTTTCATTCAAAACAACATTCCAATAACTTATAAACTTCAAAATAAAGAAATCACAAAATTTCCACAAACATAAAATTAACTCAAATTTAACCTACCCATAACCCATCTAGGTTAGATAAACCTAGGATCTAGTTTAGAAATCCATAAAAATCCATCTAGGGTTTCTCTTTTTCTTCCTACACAACTCATCTCTCTCTCAAATCCCTTTTGTTTTTCTACTAAGCAAGAAGAAAGATGATACTTACCATAGAAGTTTGATTTCTCCCTTTTACCACGATTTCCTCATCCTTTCTCTTCTTTCTCCACGATTTTTCCTTCTCTTCTCTCTTTTCACATTTTTCTCTCTTCCTTCTCTCTTTGGTTCTCACGACACCCTCTATTCTCTTCTTCTCTTTCTTATTTCAAGCCTCATCTTTAGCTTAATCTTCCAAAATTGCCCCTCATTTACTTGGCCTTTCAAATTTTCCCTTCTTTTGTTTTATCTAAGTCTTCTAACTCTCTTAACTCATTAAACACCATATTAATTCCAACTTAATTCTAACACTTCATTTTAACTTCTATTTTCTATTCATACTTGCTAATTTGATGACTCAACTCTAAAAATAATGAAACAATAAATCACTAATGAATTAAAAAAATTTGGGGTCCAACATCATCTCTCTCGAAACCCTCTCTTGGTTCCCAAACGAAACTCCCTAAAACTTTCATAAAACTTACCGTCGTCACACCTCATTTTGTTTTATTAAAAACTTAGTTAAGGTGTCCCTCTCGCGCCCGTGAGTTATCTCTCATGGGTATGAGAGAGCCTCACATCTATGAGTGCCATGGGCATAACAAATAACTCATGCCCATGCACAACATGCAGTGTAAGTGTGATGCTCCAATTTCCAACCATTCGGTTCTTCATATTTCTTTATTCTCCAGATGCAGCTGCAGCCGTGAGTGAGTGACTTTCCAACATGTTCAGCTATAGCTGTCCACCATCCATCATGCATTTTCTTTAGCCAGCCATCACCTTTGCTTTATGTGTTAAATGGACAGGTGGTTATAGCTCACGGTTGTGTAGTTTTCCATATAGTCGTGAGTGCTTTCTAGCCCTCCCACCAATTACTTTGTTCTTCAATCAACAGTCCAAAGTGCAGTAGCCCTTTTCTACTTTGATTTCCATTACAAAGTCCATAAAGTTCACGTTCTTATGCATAAGATATCTTACTTGGGATAACTGGTCCCTTTGCTAGCATGAGGTGTCTTCATCTTGTAATCTATAGGCTCTTCATTCTTCATCTTTCTTGGTAATTTCTTGTCTTCTTCTTTCTTTAATCTTCTTCTTCTTGCTCTATGAAGACATGTGAATATGAATCTTCAGAAAACGGCCCAAATATTGTGCTTTCAACTCACTTTAACTTCTTTGCTTCCGAATTGTGCCCAAAACCACATATGAACTAAATTGAGTATTTTAAGCAATTTCATATCATTAATTACTAAGTGTAATGGAGTAAATGTATAATCAATTAAGCACATATCAAATCCCTATTCATTGTTAATCATAATGTTGGAATGAAACATAGTTTGGCAAATGAACATTCTACTTACTTGTGGCATAAACGTTTAGATCATATATCTAAAGAAAGGTTAGAAAAATTAAAAAAAGAATGAGATTTTAATGAAACTAGATTTTGCTGATCTTGACTTATGTGTGGAATACATAAAGGGTAAGCAAACCAAACATAACAAGAAAGGAGGCTCAAGAACCAGTCAGCTTCTTGAAATAATACACACCGATATTTACAAACCTTTTGACACTTCGTCCTTTAATAAAGAAAAATACTTCATCACCTTTATAGATGATTTTTCATGGTATGGATATATCTATTTATTTCATGAAAAGTCTTAAGCTATAAATACTTTTGAGGTGTTTGTAAAGGAGGATGAGAGGCGATTAGATAGAAAAGTGAAAATTAAAAGATCTGATATAAGTGGTGAGTATTATGGAAAGTATGATGAATCTGGATAGTGTCCTGGTCCGTTTCCTAAGTTCTTTGAAAGTCATGGCATATGTGCATAGTACACTATGCCAGGCACACCATAACAAAACGGTGTGGTAGAAAGGTGAAATAGAACATTAATGGATATGGTTAGGAGTATGATGAGTAACCCCTCATTACCCAAAAGTTTCTGGATGTATGCACTTAAAACTGCTATGTATATGCTAAATAGGGTTCTTAGTAAGGCAGTTCCTAAAACTCCTTTTAAGTTATGGATTAGAAGGAAACCTAGTTTAAGACACCTATTTATTTGGGGTTGTCTAGCAGAAGCACGTATCTATAATCCACATAAAAGAAAAATTGATTCTCGAATAGTTAGTGGTTACTTTATTGGTTACCCAGAGAAATCCAAAAGGTACAGGTTTTAGAGAATGGTGAAGTTAGTGGAGGTGCTAAAAATCAAGTTGTAGATATTAATGAAATAAGGGTTGATGGTCTATTACTCACAATATCCTTAAACCCACCACTACAACAAATGTTGCTTCCGCTTTGGAAGATCAAATTATTTAAGAAAAACATTTCGGTAAAGAAGAAGAACCCCATGAAGAACCTAACTTACCACCAACTCATGCAAATGAACTAGTAGGTATAGCTTTAAATAAACCTATAAGGGTTAGAAGGTTAACTATTTCTAATGATTATATGATTTATTTGCAAGAGTCAGATTATGATTGTGGCATTGATAATGAGCCTGTTTCATTTTCACAAGCCATAGGTAGTGATAAGTCTGAAAGATGGATTGATGCTATGAAAGAAGAGTATAAATCAATAGCTCAAAATAATGTCTGAGATCCTGTAGACTTGCCAAAAGGTTCTAAACAAATTGGTTATAAATGGGTCTTTAAGACCAAACTTGAATCAAATGGCAATGCTACAAGATATAAAGCTAGACTTGTTGCCAAAGGTTACACTTAGAAAGATGAGATTGATTATAAGGAGACTTTTTCACAAGTCTCAAAGAAAGATTCATTGAGAATAATTTTAGCATTAGTGGCTCAATTTGATATAGAGCTACATCAGATAGATGTGAAAACAACCTTTTTGAATAGGGATCTTGAGGAAAAAGTTTACATGGATCAATGTAAAGGTTTTTCCTTTAAAGGTAAAGAAAGTATGGTGTATAAATTGAAGAACTCAATATATGGACTTAAACAAGCTTCTAGACAATGGTATATTAAGTTTAATAATACCGTAACTTTTTTCGATTTTGAGGAAATCACTATTGATCGGTGTATTTTCTGAAAGATCAGTGGGATTAAGTTTATATTTCTAGTTTTGTATGGTGATGACATTTTGTTTGTCGCTAATGATTTGGGGTTGTTGCATAAGACTAAAGAATTTCTTTCTAAAAATTTTGAAATGAAAGATATGGGAGAGGCATCCTCCGTGATTGGAATTTCAATATTCTGTAAAAGATCAGAATGTTTATTAGGATTGTCTCAGAAAGCCTATATTGACAAACTTCTTGAGAAATTTAACATCAGCAATTGCTCTGCAGTTGTACTCCCTATTTAAAAGGGAGATAAGTTTAGTCTTATGCAATGTCCAAAGAATGGCGTCGAACGTAAGGAAATGGAAGCAATTCCATATGCTTTTGTTGTGGGCAATTTGATGTACCCACAAACCTGTACTAAACCTACATTAATTTTGTAGTAGAGATGCTAGGTAGATATCAAAGTAATCCTGGTATTGATCATTGGAAGGAAATGATGAAAGTGATGGGATATCTTCAAGGAACAAAGGATTACATGCTCACTTATAAGAGGTCTAATCATTTAGAAGTTATTGGATATTCAGATTTAGATTTTTTCAGGTGTGATGATATTAGACAGTCAACATTTGGCTATTTGTTCCTATTAGCTGAAGGACCAATCTCATGGAAAAGCATCAAATAGTCTATCATTGCTTCATCCACTATAGAAGCCGAACTTGTAGCTTGTTATGAGACTACAATTCAAACATTATGGCTGTAGAACTTTATTTCAGGGCTTGGAGTTATCGTCACAGTAGGCAAGCCGCTGAAAATTTAATGTGATAATTTTGCATCAGTTTTCTTTCTAAAAATGACAACTACTTCAAAGGCGCAAAACACACGGAATTAAAGTATTTTGTTGTTAAAGAGGAGATTCAGAAACAAAGAGTGCATATAGAACATATTAGGATGAATCTCATGGTAGCAGATCCTCTAACTAATGGTTTAAAACCAAAGACATTTAAAGAGCATATGCTTAGGATGGGTCTTAGTTGTATCGATGATTGATAATAATGTTTGATGATGACATTTTAACACTCTTGAGCTTATTAATAATATGTTTTGAATTTTATAATTCTTATTCATTATTTTTATGTATACATGATTGTTTGAATAATAAATTTGTATGTATTTTTATAACAATTATATGGACTGTATGTTGTTCATATACAATTTTTGAACCTAAACATAATAAATTCTTAATGTAGTAATGTATGGAAGTTTATTGTGATGAGGTATTTATGATGTTAACTATTTATAAGATTTATTTTTTGTTAGTCTTATGTTGTACTATTAAATATAATGATGAAACATCCAGCCAAGTAGGAGAATGTAAGAAATATATGGCTTGATGTTATGGCCCATATTTTCTGTAGGCCCATATGAAGTTTGGTTACGGGTTTTTTTTTGCAATTTAATAGTATATTAAATCTTGACCTTTAATTTAGTACTTTGATACAAGATTTAGACATACAAGATTTAATGTTAACAGAGTAGTGTTTATAAGCTAGTCCTCTCTCTACCCTTATTAAGTACAGAAAAAACAAATACAGAACAAACGTATTTGCGTATTGAGCTATCCATCAAGCTATCGTATGGAAAGAGGGTTAAGAGAGAGAAACTAGTTCGTAATCATTGAAAGCTTTTTCTTTACATCATGACGAATTCCACTCAAGGTAAGTGATTATTCGCTTAACCTATATGGTTATTATTATATTCAAAATCTGAATGGGAATGAATAATGCACGTATGATTCATGATTTTAATGTTTGAATATTAAGAGTCGAAAAATTTACATAACAAGCTTAAGGGTTAAGGATTTATAAGCTTTGTTCAATGTGTTGGTTTATGTCCTATAATCAATTGGTTAGTTGCAGTTTAGTTACATAATTATTGAGAAGAATTCTTTATCTCTTATATATTCATGTGTAATGATAAAGTTCATTAGACAAATGTATATTACAAATGAAATTATGATGAAATTATAATTATGAGATTAATATTACATTTATATATTATCCATAATCATTGTTTTATTAAGATTTGACATTGATAGAACGTAACACTGTTAGCAATATTATATTTTTCCTTTTGAAGGAAGTAGTCAATCTCATAGATTAAAGTATAGCGATACTTAAACAGATGTATAAGTGCTTGTTAAAGAACAAGTCCAACGAACTAATTTAATATAAAAATTTCATTTGAAACATTACTTGTGTGCTTATGAAAATTCTCATTGTGATAATTGTATAAGTGATGATTTTATTTGAGATCTTCAAAGTATCTTATATAAGATTTGCTATGTTTTAATATTATTTATTACATATCATAATCAAGAGTAGCTTAGTCAATAGTCATTAGATATAGTATAAACTATATGGAGATAGCTGAGTGATTAATATAAAATTTGTCATCCTATAACGATTAGAAAGAATGTTCTATTCTTCTCGATTAGTATTAATTTAAGAAATCCTTGACCAATATGAAATGAAATTTTGTCTAATATTTTACAAATGTCATTAATAAAATTAATTACTAATGGTAGAGAGCTAATATAATTAGATTTAAATAGAGCAGACATTAATTCCATAATTTATGTCTAATCAAAATATTGTATGATGAAATGATTGAATTATAGGAAAAATCACGCATAAAAAGATTACTCAAAACTATTTTAATATTTCTAAATATTTGGATGGTCATGATATATTTTTAGACGCTAATATTAACATATAGATATGAATTATTGAATTAAATAATTAAAGATAAATTAAAATAATTTAGTTTTTCTAATCTTAAATATGATTTAGGGTTATAATTTATTTCCACTGCTAACATATTTAGAAACCTAATAGTCACATATAAAGAATGAGTTGGCGAGATAAAAATATATTTTAATCAAGTTGAACTTTATAGTAAAGTTTGAGAAACTTTATGATTAAAATTATGGTATTTAGTATATAAGAACCAAAATAAGATATTGAATTTTATTTAAGGAAAATTAGTATGTAACTAGAATTAATTGTAATTATAATTAAATTTTAATTGAAAATGTAATTTTATTTCAATTAAATTATTAAAAGGTTCAAATGCTATTATAAATAGGTTTTGGCTCCAAGGGAGCTATCACTTCTTGTCTATCCCTCTCTATACTAGTTGTAGTGTTCTCTCAATGTATTGCATGGATTCTATTAGAGATCAAACAAGTATGTGACTATAATAGTTGATAAGCCATGTTAAGAAAAAGTTTGAGGGAAACCATAAGAAAAGAATAAAGCTTTACAACAAGGCATGATTTACAATTCATGCTTTATTATGCTTTATGTGTTAAATCGTGTTATAGAATTCAAGTGATTTTGAATTTTAATAAATAAAAAGAAAAGGGTTTTTTTTTCTTATTTTGCTACACGTGGGATCGTATCTCGCCCTAATTTTCAACAGTGGCATTAGAGTTGATTTTTAATTATATAATTTAATTAAGAATGCTTTTTATTTGTTATAGTTTTGGAACTAAATTGTAAAAGGTTTGTAAATTAAATTTGAAAGGTTCTTTAATTACAAACAAAAAAAAGATTTAGATCTAACTATTTTTGGAATATAAAAATTTCATATGAATGCCCTGAATCCCTAAGCTATATGAAATCTGAAAAGTTCAGATTTATCTATGCTTTACAAACCCAAAAACCCTAAATCATCTAAGACTAAAATATATGGAAAGTTTACAATGAACAATAAGACCTCAAAAGCTCCATGTTATCGTGAACGGTTTGAAGAGATGATATTTCTTGGGTTTATCATTTTAGTGAGTTAATTATAGTATTGCTTAGTCTTACTATGCTTTGATTGGAAATTTCCATAAGTGAAGGTTGATGGTGGCAACACAAGATAATTTTAGGTTGTTAAGCTTGCAATTGTCATCCTGACATTGAGTTATTTAGTTGTTTCTATGGTGAGGAGTCTGGCCATAATTTGTTTGAGTTGTGATGGTAGTTACTGATAAACATGTGTGTGACCTACACAATTGGTTAAGGAACCCGTTTAGTCATTGTAAATGTGTATGATTTTGAAGACATTGTTTCAACCAAGAGGAAATGTACATGCCCCATTTAAGTTACTTACATGACCGTGCCCTTTGTCCGTGCAACTCTTAAGAGATATGTGTATTTGTGGCTTTTGGAGAATTAGTGCACATGGTCATCTACATGGCCATGTGGCTAACTCTGGACACTCCAGAAACCCTAATTATAAGGTGAAAAAGGCAATTAAGAAGGCTAATAAAGGGGATATTCAGGAGGGACATCAAAGGAATGATATTCTTCTCTTTAGATGTGCATTTTGAAGAGCTATGAGCGACTAATTCTCTTCCTTCTAGTTTAAAGGGGATATTGAGGCCTAATAACATGTTTGTGCATTGAAATATACCAATAATATTGTTCCTATCTCTCTTTTGAAATTGATTATGTTATTCTATGTATAAAGTTTATAATTTAACTATGAACGATTTTGATAGTGCTTGCTAGATTATTAATGTATAGATCTATTAGTAAAATTTTGATTGCAATTCGTATTTATTGTTAATCTGATTCAATTGTAACAAACTAATGATTGTGCATCATTAAAGATAACATAACATAAGTTAAATAATTTAAAATTATGTGATTATTGCTTATATTAACATGTTTTTATGATCCTTAATGTTATTGCTACATTAAATATATATAGCTTATTCTAGATTGCCCAAATTTTAGATCTAATTAGAGATTTTTTTGATTAGTTACAATCTAATGGAAAATTAGGTTCATAGAACTTATTATTAATCCATGATTAATAATTTCAAAGAGAGGAATTAAAACAACATTAAATTTAATTATGCACATTCATTTGAAGGTTAAGATTGAACTGAGAAATAGGCTTAAATCCATTGGTTACTCTTTGTGAATTTCATTTGTTAAATTTAGAATATTTTTCATGGTTTAATTTTATTTAACTACATTATTTAAATTCAAAGCCTCTATCCCAATACACTAATTAGTTCAACATAAAAATTATTCATACATTTTTTGTGGATACGATCCTTTCTCACTACTTCTATAAGTTTAGTTATATAGAGTTAGTTTTTACTTTTTAATGTGTTTAGCACACATCAAAATTTTGGTGTTGTTTTTCAGTAGCAATGTTGATTTAGTTTTTTTATTTGATATTAATTTGTGTCCTGTATATTTGTTTATAATTAGTTTTTATATTTATTTCTTAATCTTTTTATTCTTGTTAGTATTTGTGTATGACAATGACTAGGTCTCCTCATCAGGGTCCTTTACAATTTGATCCAGAGATTGAAACAATAATGCATAGATTATATAGGGAGAACAAAATGATTGATTTGCATTACCTTCCTTAATTTTGTTAAACATGTAACTTATAAGTGAGGATGCTCATAAACACCCTAAGGAGGTTGATGTAGTTTATTTAAGCATAAAACCTCAAAGGGTAAGGAAGGGCAAACAATGTTGAGACCTTTTCCATTCTTATTAAAAGATGAGATAAAATATTGGTTCTTCAATTTAGCTATGGGGAATGTTACCATGTAGACTAAAATGGAAAGGCTATTTTTGGAGAAGTATTTTCTAACATTAAAGATGAAAAGTATAAGGAAAGAAATTTGCGGAATCAAGTAACACCCTCTATAAGTATTAGGAATGCTTCAAGAAGTTGTGTCCTAACTACCCCTATCATAATATCATAGAACAACTCCTTAGCCAATATTTCTAAAAATGATTATTGCCTATGGATAAGAGTTTAGTTAATGTAGTAAGTGGTGGAGCATTAGGTGAAAAGAATTTTGAGGAGGCAAGAACTCTGATTGAGCGTATGCAGGAAAATTCCTAACAGTTTAACATCTATAATTATGCTTCTAAAGTAAATAAGGTAAAGAATTATTACATTGAACATTATTTAAATGAGCTAACTTCTTTTGTTAGATAGATTGAAGTAGTGAAGGAAGAGGTGAAAGCTTATATGATATGTGCCAATGTGAACCATTTGAAAAATAGGTGTTTAACTTTACAAATGGGGAACATAAAACATGTTAATGTTGTCGGGGGTAATTTTCTTAATAGTATAATCCATATTCCCAAACCTATGACACAAGCTGGAGAGATCATACTAACCCAAGTTGTGGAGGCAATAGACAGTAGAGTTACTTCCTAAGTAGGTCATATAGTATGTATCAATTTCAACCTAAACCACAAACTTCCTTCTCTAACTCAGGTATGTCATTAGAAGATATGGTTAAGTCTCTTGTTACTAATTCCTTGCAACTCTAGCAAGATGTGAAACAGTTTCAACAAGAGACAAGATCTCAAATTCAAGAGACAAAGTCCAGTATTCAAAATTTGGAGAATAAGATGAGTCAAATGGCAGTTGCTATCAAGTATTTAGAACACAAAGTGGAGGAAAATTGTCTCAACCTGAAATAAATCCAAATAATGTAACTGCAATGACCTTAAGGACTGGTAAGACGTTTGAGGATCCTAAGAGGACAATACTTGTGATTATATAAAGAGCTTGAAAAAGGAGATACCTCATCTGCTTTGAAGGTGAATTTTGACCCTTCAAATGTGGTAAAGATTGACCCTCCACCTTTTCCTTGCAGGTTAGTGAAGTCAAATAAGGAGGAAAAGGATAAGGAGATTCTCGAGACATTTCACAAAGTAGAAGTGAATAATATTGCTAGATGCGATCAAGAAGGTGCTAAGGGATGGAAAATTCCATAAGGAATTATATACCAATAAGAGGAAGTTGAGAGTTAATGAGAAGATCATAATGAGTGAGAATATTTCTGTGGTTTTCCAAAAGAAACAACCTCTTAAGTATAAGGATCTAGGTATATTCACTATTCTCTTTAAGATTGGTAATATTATATTTAAACGAGATATACTTGATTTAAGAGCGTAAATTAATGTTATGCCTCATTCTATTTATGCCTCATTAAATCTAGTCTCTTTAAAAGAAACTAATATTATCATATAATTAGGTGATTGCAGTTATATAGATGGAGTGATTAAGGATGTTCTTATGCAGGTGAATGATTTGGTGTTTCCTACTAATTTTTATGTAGTAGATATAGATGATTATATTTCCCCTAATCCTACACCTATCTTATTAGGTAGGTCATTCATTGACATTGCCTAAACTAAGATAGATATTTGTGAGGGTTTCATAATGGAATTTGATGGGGAAAGTAAATATTTTTATTCATAAGACATCATGAAGATGATCATTATGCTCTAGTGATTGGTGTGATTTATCCTTTAGCATGGGAAGTTTTTAAGATGAATTTTACGAATAGATTGGAAGCACTAAGCATTTGGAGTTAGAAACCACTAACAATGTTAAGTTAGGAGAAGAACTAACTAAGGTTGTTGTGCATTATTCAAAACCAATCCCTAAGAGACATGAACTTTCTTTAATACAACTGCTTTGTTCTTACTAGTGGTTGCTACCTAATGTAGAGTTAAAACCATTTCCCTCTCACTTCAAATATGCTTACTTAGGGAACAAACGAACTCTTCCAGTGAATATTTCAATAAAATTGACTCCTGATTATGAAAGTAAGCTAGTTTGTGTGTTAAAGGAGCATTAGGTAGACAATTTTAGATATTAAAGAAATAATCCCTTCGATATAATGTTTTGAAACTATACTAGACATCGAACAGGTCAAAGGAAAGGTTTAAAGGTTCAACTGATATTGAACGACTATAAAATCGGTAAATAGTAAATAAGAAGTAAAAATAACAGTACAAACTTCTTTCCCTTTTTTAACTCTTAGATAACTTATGACTTGGAAAAGGTTTACTTGTCACTAAATTTTGAACTAGCTTTTTCAATGTTCGTAAGCACTTTTCAAAATAATAAATGTAGTTGCAAACTTCATAGCAGCATGATATATGATCCTAATCCAATCTTCTTCCTTTCTTAACTAATAAAATGTGATATAATTATACATAAAAATTGTGATCTTATATGTGTGTGAAGCAAAACTAAGAATATGGTCCATACCACCAATATCTTTTAAAATAAGATTTATACAATGAGCAGTGTATGGAGACTAATAGATATGCCCATACTTTGATTGTAATAAGTACCTAGTTGATATATAATTTGTTGCATTATTTGTAACAAAATGCACAACATTCTTTAGTGTAACTCACTCGACAATTTCAAAAAATAATTCAGACAAATCATTAGCATTTTTTACCATATTAGAAGCATTAACATACTTGACAAAATTTATTCCAATATTATAATAAACTAAGAAATCAATTAAGGTTCTTTATCTTTGATCAGTCCACCCATCTGCCATAATAGTGCATCAAGTTGATTCCTAACTAGAGTTATATGTATCCACAATTAACTGATATTCCTTTTTTAAAACTTGAAGCAAAGGCATATGAATTTCATAGTAAGAAGGTGCCTTAAATCCTAGAACTATAATTGTTGTAGCATATATTACTTCTTTAAAAATGGTGGATTTAAAGCATTTAAGGAATACATGAATGATAAAACCATCTAGCCCATGCTCGTTTACATCGCAAACAACATCCTTATCAACCAAAATAGTTTTTAGACTAGGTTAAGAACCAGGACTAGTTCTTAGAGGAAAATAAGAATCAATGTCAATATTAGCTTTTCTTTTTTCCTTTGTCTAATACTTGTGGTGTTTCATCATCTCCAAAATATATATCATGAGCCTCTTTATTTTCCCTTTTCTTTTTTACTTGTTGCTGTTAATAATTTCCAATCCTCTTACTACATCAAATGGTTCCTTTTTGTAAGAAGCAGTATTACCCGTAACACCAGTAAGATGTTCTTTTAATTTATAAATTCCTCTGCCTTTAAATATTTTACCACAAAATGTACAATTATATTGGATATTCTTGTCAGATGCTTAAGAAGAAAAATAATTCCAAGCTAGATCAAACTTGTCAAGAGTAAAGGATGCCATATTCATCAAATCTTTTTCTGATGATTTCTTATTCTCCACTGTAATTTTAACCTAAAAAGTCTGAAAATAATTTACAGTATATACCAAAATAGTTAAAAAAGATTAAAAGATCTTTTTCTTTTTACTTAATAAAGAATAATAGGGATATAAATATTTATAAAAGGATAAAATTTTCTATTTATATTAATTGGCTCCAATAATTTTTTAAAAAATTAATTTAGATGTAGCCCACTATCATAAAAAAGTAAATCAATGAATTAGAGGTTATACTAAACTTAATAGCTTATATTATAGTTAAAAAAGTAATTAACGTAATAAGTGAAATATAGAACTCAATTCACAAGTTATTAAATGAGTAATCATATATTTATATTGTTATTTTATTTGACTTATTTTATAAAAATAAAATTCATTGCAAATATTAAAAGAGTCAATATAATTTCTAGTAATATCAAATTAAATTTAGTTATGGTACAATTAAATAAATTATAGTTCAAATAATTAAACAAGGTTAAAGGTAAATTATAAAAAATAAAAATACAAAGTGAAGTAATTAAATGGGCATAAACACTTGAAAAGTAATTATTGATTAAATTAAAAGCATGCAAAAATTAAAAAAAGTATGTAACTTATTCTTTCACCCTTGTTTTTTCTAGTGTTACCATACAAACAAGTAACTTTAAAAGGCTATATTAAAATCATAGTTCTTGACTTCTTGATGAAGAAATAGAATAATTATGTTTTTTAAATAAAATTTCATTAATATATCCTATAAGAACATATCTCATTATCTCATTGAAACTAAGAACAATAATACTTCATTGATAGCAAGAAGTAAAAAGTAAAAATAAATTAACAAGATCAATTTTACAAATTATTCATATATGATATCTCACACACAATTGATCAAACAAAATTAGTTAATTATTGCATCCAGATAAACTCAAAATGACCCATAAACCAAAAAAGGACCAACAAAAAAATGGTGGAAAAAATGTCAAACTCACTTATCAAACTTTGCTCTAGTAATTACCAAACTCTCATAGGTATCCTCCACTTTAAGGCCAAGTGTTATCTTAGCAAAATATTGCAATTTTAGTTTTCAGTTTTAGAGTTTTAGATCAAAACATACTTCAACACAGTATATATAAGTTATAGCACATCTATCAAAATTAGATATCAAAATGAAATAGAGCTTAACTGTTATAGAAAACTAATTAATACGTAAGTATCAATAAAGAAAAAATTTCCTACTTTTTTATAAGAAGCTGTCGAATTATCCTTATCTGTTATCTCTTAACATATTGAAACCTTTTACTGATTAGAGAAGAAATCTCCTTATTTTTAAGATGAAGCTATCGAATTATCCTTATCTGTTATCTGTTAACAAATTGAAACCTTGAATAATATAGTAGAATGAACAAACTCGAACTTGATAGAAGCATGGATTGACAACTAAAATCAACATTTCACTATTCATCAACTTTTAGATTTCTTGCTCCTCCATCCATCCAGTTCCTATACGTCACACGAACCTACAATATATTCTTCCCTCATCTTCTCTAGTAAGTCAATTATAGCAGCACCAAAATGGAAAATGAGTAGTACCTTGCATTCGAGACATATTTCAATTGTCATTCCCATTCCTTGTGAAAGAAAGTGGACTTATTTTTTTAGCTGGTATTCTCTAATGAGTGGCTTTAGGAGATTGGGCATCTTCTTTAAACTCTTTACCCATCCGTATAGGTATTCTACATCTATCTTCACTACACTGGATACTTTAGTCATTTATGCAAATAGCATAGACAACCATCTAAGTTTAAAGCTCCACTATTACAGCTCTGAGTGAGAGCCCCTGTAACGCCCCCTTACCCTAGGGATATGCACCGGGACGCCCGGAGGTCATTCCGGCACATACCCGAGGATAAGGGTATGCTACGTTCGATCACTACAGTCACTTCATATGGCATCATATTATTTCTCGCTTATAAGGCGTTAAAAGGAAACCACAATATTTTGAAACTTTATTTTCCTCTTTCATGTAGTACTTTTGTACTAGATTTTGTAGATGTACTTGTAGTAAAGGCCGAAAGACACAATGTAAACTTTCTTTTTTGCTACGACATGACTTAAATGCATGTAACTTGACCTATGTTTCAGAAAACGCCCAGATAAACTCGTACTTCTGGGCTCTGATACCACCTAAATGTAACACCCCACTCCCGCGTGACCTGAACCCGAC
>JAOSBL010131668.1:0-17156 GCA_027568915.1 Erythroxylum roraimae | reverse complement strand
TGTTGAAAAGATGGTTGGTTGTGCTCAAAGAGGTTGAGAAAATTGTGACTACTTCTGCTGAAGATAAAAGGAAGAGTTTTGAAGAACACCTCATTAACGATGATGAGGACTTTTTTTTTAAAAAAATTAATTTTATTTACCGACGGAATTTTATTTTTCGTTGGTAAAATGATCGATATTTATCGACGGAAAATAAAATTCCGTCGATAAAATGATTCATATTTACCGACGGATGAATCCGTCGGTACACTTACCGATAGCCGTTTTAACGACGTCGTTGGCTGTCGGTAATTTCTGTCGCTATTTTACATTACCGATAAAAAATATTCGAATTTCGTCGATAATTTCCGTCGCTAAACGCCCTATTTCTTGTAGTAAACGAGATTTTGGCTCGATCCTTGGATCGATGACTGGGGACCTTTTTTTCTCATGCAGTTGCACCGATCTCTCCCGGAATGCTTGAGCACCGAGTGCACCATTTTACCACCACCTCTGATAACTGAGATTGGGCCCTTTTTCAACATTTTCTCCCTCCGACAGTTTGTTTGGCTATTGCAGGTCATTGGCTAAGTGAATTTCTTTATACAAGGCGCAGTTACCTGCAACAAATGAAAGGGGAGGCTTTTACTGTAGCTTATATTTGGCACGGGCACCAAAACGCTAACAAGTCAAAAGATATCCAGTTAAAGTGGAACACCCCAACCTTGTTTACCTAACTCACATGTAAAACAGTTGCACCATATATTTATCAATACATATAATTTAACATTGTTGTAGACTAGGGTTGGGGGGGACGGATTTGACAATCAACAGCCTGGGTGTTGACTATTGAACCGCTCTTTCTTCTAATTCAACTCCATAATCACACCACAAGCTGACACATTCAAAAGTAGAAATTAGAAATGGGATTCACATTCACGCAACTCGACTGACAATCTACCAAGTAAATGCATGAAAAACCCCCACTGTCTCTATCCCTCCGCTTTACAGCCAACAGACGACAAACACAGCATGAAACTCTTAACGACTGTCACATGCCGTTATAGAAAAGGTAAGTGAGGCCACCTTCCCCCTGCACAAACCTACGCCCCCGTAAAGCCTTACGTGTCGTTGTAAAATTTACGTGTGCTTCAGCTCTCATGTCTCAATACAAAACCCGCATTTGCATTTCCCGTAATCCGTTTTTTTTCTTTTTTTTATAACAATTTTCCCCACCCCGCACAGCTTCTTCTTTCTCCCACGTTAATTTTTTGCTTAAAGAAACCACGCACTCTTTAACTCTTAAGCTCCTTCCTTCCTCGCCCTTCTCTCTCTCTCTCACTATCTCCACCGACCTTCTTATCCCTCGAAATGCGTAGCGAACAATAACGGTTGCTTTACTTCCAAACGTATCAATTACTTGCAGGTTTTAGTTTTATATCCGTTTTCCAAACCACTGATTAACAACTGCTGCTGCGTCTGAAGCAGTGTTCGCGGAATATTCTCGTTTTTGAACATTGATTGGAGCCTCTACCATCCAAATCCAATAATCCAATCAAAAAAATATCAATTCATCTCTCCGTTTTCGGATTGTTTTTGGCTTCACTTACGCAAAGCGTAAAGCAACTTTTGGTTCCATTTTTGAATCTGATCGACTTGCAGGAATTGTACGGTCGAGCAGCTTTCAATATGACCTAGGAGGTTTGATAGCAAGAGAAAGCCAGAGAGAGAGAGAGAGAGAGCGTGTGAAGAGAGAAGGTGTTTGGAGGCGTGCTCGTGCGGGTTGTGTTGTTTGCTGTTGATCTCGTGAAGTCTGTGAAAGGAAAAGAGAAAAGAGAAAATGCCTCATCGAACGACCTACTTCTTCCCGAGGCAGTTTCCGGATCGGTCTGGGTTCGACGCGTCTAAGAAACAACTGTTGGTGGACCAGGAGAGGAAGAACGTCAGTAAAGATAACTTCGGCATCGAAAACGACCTACGAAAGTCACCGTCAAAAGACTTGTTTGGCAACAACAACAAATCTTCAACAACCACCACCGATAATAATAATACTATAGTATCTGATCGCTTCACGAGCAGCGACGATGAAAAGTTTCAGAAAAAGAAGAAGCAAATTGGCGCTTTTTGCGATTGGTTAACCGAAAGAAAAGGGGAGAGATCGAGTCACGTGAAGGTACTCCGCCAGTCATTTGACGACGATCGCGAGCTCTTGCTCCCTCCTGAGCCACAGGCTGTCCCCGAGGTGGTAGTCAAAGAGAGAGACGTTGACCGGAATTTTGACCGCCAAGTGTCGTTGCCGAGGTTATCAAGCGGGAGTAGTTATGCGGGGAGCTTGTTCTCGGGGACTACTTTGGACGGAAACTTCTCGATCGATGTCAAGGATACGGCTACCACCTGGTTGTCTACCGCGACAACTGCGAGGCACGAGGAGGTGGTGCCAGAGGAAGAGTTGGCGGTGGTGGAGGAGAGGAGGTCGGAGGATGACGTGGCGATAAGGACTAAGGAGAGCTATTATTTGCAGCTTACTTTGGCCAAGAGGCTAAGTTTCCAAGCTGGACTTGCCGGTGAGCTTTTGCTGTTGCCTGATGTTGGACCTGAGTTTAACGATGCAGAACACGTTTCACATCGCCTATGGGTACTCGATAATCTCATACATTATCATCGTTTATCCAACATCGTCATTGTTCGTTTTTTACGCATTACTTGACATACAAGTTGGTGGCTACAGTCTTTTCTTTCTTTCTTTACAGGTTAGTGGATGCTTGTCGTACCATGACAAAATATCAGATGGCTTCTATAACATTTTGGGGATGAATCCTTATTTGTGGGTCATGTGCAATGGTCCCGAAGAAGGAAGTAGGCTGCCGTCTTTGATGTCTCTCAAAGAAATTGAACCGAGTGAGACATCAATGGAGGTTGTTCTTGTGGATAAACGAGGGGACTCGCGTCTTAAGGAGCTTGAGGATAAGGCTCAAGAATTGTACTGTGCATCGGAAAATATGCTAGTTTTGGTGGAGAAATTGGGTAAACTTGTTGCCATTTGCATGGGGTATGTTAAATTTCTCTTCCATCGAACTAGTATTTGAACGTTGGACGTCGCGTTCGATTCTGATTCAGATGTTGAAATATTAGGGGGAGTTTCCCAGTGGAGCAAGGTGATCTGCAAAAGCGATGGAAATTTTCCAACAGGAAATTGAAGGAATTTCATAAATGTATTGTTATACCCATTGGAAGCGTATCCGCAGGACTATGCCGGCACCGTGCTATTCTATTCAAGGTGATGATTTAGTTTGGTTTGTTCTTTTGTGGGCAAATTTTTGTTCGTTAAGAATTGTTCCATTTCTGAATGACTACAAATCTAGCGAGTTATACATTTTTTACCGTGTGAATTATAAAGGTCTGTTCTACTGTATATCAAAGCTCAATTGGTATGAATTGGTGTCATTTAAATTAAACGGTTAACATAAGATAATCATAAAATTATTATATAATAAAAATTAAATAAAATTAAATGATTTAAAATAGAATGAAAGAATAAGACTATCTTAGTATCTTTGTCTATTAAAAAAATTAGAATTTAATTGAAAAAATTATTAAAAAACTAATTAAGTTTATTTGATTTATAAAAATTGATTAGCTTCCAAAAACTAGTTAGTTAATTAATATATCAATCAATTTTTAATATCAAAAGTTTTAAAGTTAAACAATTCAAATTTTTACAGTTATTTTTTAATAATTGCTTTTTACAAATGGATACACACTTGCTTGTGAATTAGTGACTGTTAGTTGGAAGATTATATGCCGGATACCCGTATAATAATAGCATAGAACATATTTGAAGATATATGGATGTTTGAGCGGGAGGCCTTTGTTTTAAGTGAGAATGCGACGGATTTAGGAACTTCAAGTGACGCCCACACTTTGTATGGAGCAGTCTATCAAGGGTACTCTTTCCCTTCATAATTCAGTGAGGTATCTGAAGCTTGTTGTGCTGACAGACAAAGTTTGTATGAGATCATCGAGATCACTTTTGAGTTTAAAGTTTTAGGTACAAGATACCATCATTACTACTCGGACAATTAAACATCAAACCTGTAATCGCAACGACCCAATTGCAAGAACGGAGCTCTGCCAATTGAGCTTTAGCCCCCCGAGCCAAGTGGAGCATGCATGAAGGAGTCAGATACTTCTTCTATTCTTTTCTTTGGACATTTGTGCTTGTGATTGATATGCTGTCCCTTGAAGCAGGTCTTTGCAGCAGGCGGATCCTTTTTTTGTGTTCATGATTTATGTTTTAGAAGTGAAACCATGTAGCAAAATGAAGTAAAATGGGTCCATAAACTATTTGCTCATGCTACTCTTAGTTGAAAACAATTTAAGGGAGACCCCTAAGGGCTAACGCAACCATGATCTACGATCACTATGAATAAGTAGCCTTGAGGTTTTCCAATACTTGCTTCCCTCCAACACATGTTCTACTATGATAACGTATCACTCATTTAGATTGATACCTGGGATATCTAGGTGAAATCAGTTAAACCCAGATTGGATTATCTACCATTACGAAAATTTATAACTTCTTTTAAACCCTACCATGTATAGATTTTTAATCACAATTTAGTTGCTTTGTTTGGTTTTTCTTAGCCTTCATATTATTCTGTAAAATATATGCACTATGGATTCTCTCTGCTATTATATTTGAAGTCATCGACTCTCTCTGGTGCAAGGTGAGACTGATGGAGGATAACTTGTAAAGTTTTGCTTAATGCAGAAATTGGCAGATTACATAGGCCTACCATGTAGGATTGCTCGAGGTTGCCGCTATTGTGTAGCAGATCACCAGTCCTCTTGCCTTGTGAAGATTGAAGATGACAGGCAGTTCTCAAGGTTGGATACTTTCATTGTTGGAAAGTCAAATAAAAAATAACTGGTACTCTTTGTTTACTTTTTGCTGAAGAGTATTTATTTTACGCGTGGTTGCCACGGGACTGGCATTTTTTTCAGATTTCAGAATGTAATATTGCCAATATTTTCTGGTGTATAAGCCTAAGAATTTGGATTAAAAAGAGAATCTAAATTCTGTCGAACTTCAAAATGTACTACATGCTGTTAGAATGATTCTACAGCTCTCTTACTACCCTGTTAGTTGCCTTCTCTTCTGTCTTAACTTTGTTGTTCTTATGTATGCACTTATTTCTTGACAGGGAGTATGTAGTTGATCTAGTTGGACAGCCTGGAAATGTCCACGGTCCAGATTCGACGATCAATGGAGGATTTCTCCCTTCAATGCCTTCACCCTTTAAAATGTCACATCTACAAGAGTTCCAACGGCCTTATGTGGATGGCACACCATGTCAGATTCTAAACTCGAAGAGTTCTGCTTTTCCTGAAAAACCTTTTTGTTCAGGTATGATACAGGTTAATTTTCTGGAAATTTGTTTTCAAACACTGCATCAGACAAGATTGACAGATGAATGAGTTAAAGTAAAGGTACAGCTAAATAACTTGTATCGAAAGGAAAACCAAATATGATAAAAGAGAATCATCTCTTCCAGGCAGTGAAGAGGAAGACCAAGGAACAAGGCCTAATAGATACTCAAAAAATCTAGAAGTTTCCACTCATCTTCCAGCTGAGCAGGCTTGCTTTGAAAAGGAATCGTCTCTGATGGCCTTGGATTTAAGGAGGAATGTTGAAGCATTTGATACTTCTGCACCACCCGTATGTGAATGTTCTAGAATTGAAGCAGAGCAAGCTGTTATTCATCAAACTTACAAGGAGGAGATTGTTGTACCTGGAAGTCCAATCATCAGTAATGCTAAGCAAATTAAAGGGGACCTGCTTTGTCAGTCACATCTCGAGGATGTTGGGAGCAGACTTGACCATCAGATTGGAGTTCCAACTGTGACCATCCCAAGATATGTGAATCTTGAGCCTTCACTAGCAATGGATTGGCTTGAGATTGCGTGGGATGATTTGCATATCAAGGAGCGTGTTGGTGCTGGTACACTTCGTCCACCTCTTTATCAGTTATTGTTGTTATGACAAAACTGGTCTTTTAAAAAGGAAATTGTGCCAAGCATATATCTATCTCATTTGTTTTATGGTTATCTTGCAGGCTCATTTGGGACAGTGCATAGGGCTGAGTGGCATGGATCGGTTAGTATACTTTTCTTTAAATGTATGACTAGTCTGGGTACAAGATACAGAAGCTTGTTTCTTCACTTAAGTCGCTTGGTTGTCATTACCGTCTGATTGTTTTTGCAATTATGTCTCTCTTCATGTGACAATCCAGGATGTCGCTGTCAAGGTTTTAACTGTTCAAGATTTTCATGATGATCAACTACGAGAGTTTCTAAGAGAGGTGCGTGCTTTTTACACTAGTATTTTAGGAGGGTATCTGCTCATTAATGTCATCAAGTGTGCAAGTTTTTTTCTCAATAGATAAATTATTTTTCTTGCTGGATCCATAATCCTGCCTTAGAAGAAGAGTGTTGCTTGTTTTGAAAATTGACTTCTTTATTTATATCCCATCAGTGTTCCATGTACTGTAGAAGATCTGAAATTCATAAAGCTACAGTGTGTGTGTCACTTGACCGGAGTCCGGAGCTTCACACCAACAAATGTGGGTGGTTTGGATATGGTCATCAATCACCGGAGTCCGAAGCTCTCAGAGTTCTCCTCCAATGAATGTTGGAGGCTTCGGTTAAAACTGAATTCTGATATTAAGATAAGGATCAGAGTGCACACATTAGGATAGCCATTGTTCTACAGGCAGAACAGCTTGGTTTTTCTTTTATGTTTATTTCAAATATTGAGTTTATAAAGAATGCCTGAATACATCTTATAGGTGGCCATGTTGCAAAAGGTTTCTGAATATCCTTCCTTTTGCAAGTTTTGTTATGTTCACCTCAGTTTGCATTTTGTTACTAGAACAGATTTTCTGAATATGTAGCATTACACCATGCATGAGCTTTGTACTGCTGTGATTGCGGTCACTTGCTCCAACATTATCTTGTATGTTAGATGAACCTGATTTTCCGAAGCAATTATAGATGGACCATAGCTGACAAGATGGCTGGTTGAATATCATGTTTCGAAGTGAATCTCAGGACATGTTTGATGATCTTGAGAGCTTTTATAAGTAAAATTATCTACTTGCAACATTTTGCAATGGTTGTAGTACTGAATTAACAACTGTTTCTTTTCAGGTTGCAATAATGAAACGTGTTCGCCATCCAAATGTAGTTCTCTTTATGGGTGCTGTTACAAAACGTCCACATCTATCAATTGTGACGGAATATCTGCCTAGGTAAATAATCCACCGTTGTTCAAAAAATATTTTAGTCTTTTGTTGTTAAGATATGAATTCTAACTTTTATATGTTTGAACAGGGGTAGTCTATTCCGCCTCATACACAGACCTGCTGCAGGAGAAATGCTGGATGAGAGGAGACGATTACGCGTGGCCTTGGATGTGGTCTGATTTTGTTGTCATTTTTATTCTAAATTTGGCTTCTAGTTAAAGCTATGCCGGTTGTAACAAAATTACTGTTACTGAAAGCAGGCAAGGGGAATCAATTATCTTCATTGTCTTAATCCTCCTATAGTGCATTGGGATCTGAAGTCCCCAAATTTGTTGGTTGATAAAAATTGGACAGTGAAGGTAAATAGTTGGAATATTGTATGGAAGTTTTAGGACTCCAGGCAATAGGGGCTTCTAAATAACTCTGGTTTGCCTTGTTCAGGTTGGTGACTTTGGGTTGTCTAGATTCAAGGCAAACACTTTTATACCATCCAAATCGGTAGCTGGAACAGTAAGTCATCATATTCTGTCATAATATCTACTAGGTACACGATAATCAAACTGCTGAATTAGTTAGCTTTAGGTTCTGTTTAAGTGCTTGATGCCACAATTCTGGCATGTTAACCATACCACGTGAAAGTATACTTGATGATATATTCAAGAATGTTTCATGACATGTTGACTTACATTACACATTGTGCCTTCATCTTATAAGCATGTTGTCTGCTAAAATGTTCTTGTATTAACGATAAACATTTTGTGCCTATGTGATCCCTAACTAGTTTAAATAAATTTGTTTTACTGTAATCCGATTCTTTTGCTACATAGAAGTCAGATATTTCAATCAATATCTTGCAGGTTGAAAATTTACTTCGCAGTGCATGAATCAGCATGTAATTCTGTTGCTTTTATTTTCAGCCTGAGTGGATGGCTCCAGAATTTCTTCGAGGAGAGCCCTCGAATGAAAAATCTGATGTTTACAGTTTTGGGGTCATCGTATGGGAGCTTGTGACCATGCAGCAGCCTTGGAATGGACTTAGCCCTGCCCAGGTACGACTAATGCAGCTTTCAGTTCCTTTTTGGAGTTGGGATATATTGCTTAAAAACTTGGTCTTTCAAAGATTCATCGTGTGTGTACTTCCACTCTAAAAGAAGTTATTTTAGTAATGAACATTTGATTGGAGTATCACATATGTTGCAGAGGAAATACCACTTCACCATAATTCCCATTAGTTCCAGGCTTTGAAAATGTCGAGATAGATTGCTAAAGCACCATGGTGTTGCAAAATCTGAATTTTTTAGGTTAAAATGTTAAGTTCTTGGCCCTCACCACCCCTTTGTTCTCAGCGCCCACTTCGTTGACCCAACATTTTAAATTTATACATCAAATAGGGTTTAAAGCTGTAAGTCTCCCTTGCCATTTTTATTTTTCGTTCTGACAACATGGAAGTGGGGGAATCCTTTATAGGTAGTTGGAGCTGTGGCTTTTCAGAACAGAAGACTTGCTATCCCGCAGAACACTTCTCCGGCGTTGGCTTCTCTTATGGAGTCTTGCTGGGCTGAGTAAGTATCATCTAGTCTCTTTGCTTCTGGTGTGCTCTGCTATATTGGTGTGTTTTAAAGCATAGAAAAATACAGTTGCTTTAACCTTCAATATTTTTATTTTCATTCTTTTCCTCAGTGATCCAGCAGAGCGGCCGTCATTCCGGAATATTGTCGAAACTTTGAAGAAGTTGCTGAAATCTCCAGTACAGTTGATAAAGATGGGTGGTTAATAAGAGACTGCATTTAATACTTTGTCAAGAAACTGTCATATATCTGACAACGTTGGCTGATTTACAGATTACAAAACACCTACTAACATACCTTTTTGTTTTACTAATCTATCTAACCCATAATAGAGGTACTAAAATGATAAGCTGAAACCTAACGGTTTCAAATTCAGAACAGCATATTTTCTGTACTTCATGTGGGTTTCTGGTGACAAGTCTCTCTCCCGAGTTGCTTCCAAATCCGAAAAGTGTTTGAAGAATTCGGAATGTACTTGGCTTTTATCCCTTTTAATACTCATTTCATTCCTGTAATATCTTTGCTTCTCTTTAGTAAGAGCTGAATGATAATGTAATAAATTATAGTTGACGATCAAAAGCTCCACCTTCAAATGTTTTGCTTGGAAGAGTTATGATTGTTCATGGATTGTTGCTAATTGTGGTTTAAGTTTGAATAGCTTTAACCCCAACATTTGGAGGTAACATATGTCATAATTCACTTTGCGAACGGGTCATGGAGTTGACTTTAAGTTAGTTGACTCTTTACGTACGAAAATTAATGGCTGGGCTGTAAACATTAAAGAGTTAATTATTGAAACTCTCTTTGATCTCCATAATCCATTTCACGTTGTCCGAACAGATCAAATGGTGTAATTGATGATTAGACTGGGGTTGCTATCTTGTTTTTCGGTATAATTTCTTATTATCATTCCAGTTTAGATTTATAATACAAAAATTGAAATTTATATATTGTAAAAATTACATACAAAAATTATGTTGAAAAACAATATTCTCTCCTATCTAAAATAAAAATCGTTTAAGATAGATGCACACTTGTTAAGAAAGTTAATGAAATGTTTAATATACTCTTATTAATTGCATGTTGAAGTGTCTTGAAAATATAATATGTGTAATCTGTATAATCAAGCTGTGAGAGAAATTAAAAGATAATTTTAGAAGTAAAATCATAAATATGCATGAAAAGTCACGAAGGACACTGATTTTGAATAATTGAAATCTCCCTGAAACTATTTTTATTTTAAATAGGAGGCAGTACAAAAGCATGAACTAAAAACCCCCCAAAAAAAAGAAAAAGGAAAAAGGAGACTTTGACTTTTATACAATCTCGAAGTTGACGGTCAACCGCATCGACGGCCCCCAATTCTGACGAAAAATTGGATGAGAACTATATCGCCCTAGGGGTCGTCTCATAGTCCCAGTCCTTCCTCAGAGTCACAATGGATCCAATGGTAAGCGACATTCTTCTTCAAGTAGGCCTAATCCTTATACTAGTTTTCGTCTTCCTCAAAATCCACGACGTTCCCAGTAGAATCCTCTCCAAGCTTCGCATCCCCAACAAAGCCAACATCCAAGCCAAGCGCCACTTCGTCAGTGGCGCTCAGCTCCTCTCCCAAGCTGCCTCGCCCTCCAATTCCCGATCCATCTCCATTTCGCTCGCCAAACTAGCCGAAGAAGAAGCCCAGAGAGCCATCGCCTTCGATCCCAAAGACGCCGCCGCTCACATCTTGAAGGCTTTGGCTCTCGACCTCCAGGGATTCAAGACCTCCGCTCTCGAGTCTCTGGACGTCGCTCTCTCTCCCATCGCCGTCAAGTCGCTGAGCGACAAGGAGAGAGGGGACGCGCTTTTTAAGCGAGCCGACTTGACGATGCAAATGAAGCGCCAAGAACGACTTGAGTCGGCGGTTAACGATCTGACTGAGGCGGTTAAATTGAGTCCGGAAAACGCCGAAGCGTTCAACTTGTTAGGGAAGTGTTACGAGTCTAAGAACATGAAAGAAGAAGCTGAGAAAGCGTACGAGATGGGTCGTAATGTAAAGGCTGAAGTGACTGGGGAGGGTAACTAAGGACCGGAGAAGTGATTAAAATATGTTTTCTTCATGATGGGGTTGTTTGTATAGAGATTGCAGCAACCAAGCAGTCTTACTAATCTCCACCAGAAACTTATAGTTTGACAATAATAGTCTGATCAAGATTGTTGATTTTAAGTGTGGTTGGGTCTGTATTGGCAGTGTTATTGTTCTTCATCATTTTGCTCTTGTTATCATTATTCATAGTTTCAAAATTTGATTAAACTGACATCTTAAACAGAATCAAGTTTTGGGTTGAATTCGAATTTCTCACAAGAGAATTTGGATCGGACTTAACCCATTACCAACCCTATCAGGCTCGACAATCTAGTTTAATAGAACAGCGAAAAACAGAACCTGCGTATTTGATAGATGAAATAATCAAAAACTGCATACTGAGGTACCACAGTGATTCATTTCGCTCTTCAATTCTTTTCTTCTTTAACGCTCTTTCCTCTATCCCTCATATAACTTCTCTTTTTTTCTGCAGAATAACTTTAGAAAGCAGGTCACTGAGGTTAGTTCAGTTTGACACTTAGGACAAGAAATTCCTGCCCTCATGTCTAGAGTTGCTCTCACAAGTTTTTAAGATGTATTTATTTTCTCAATAAGCTCTCCTTTGGGGTGGAAAGTTTGGAGATCAAGCCGGATGGGTAGGTCAGATTGTTGAGTGGTTTATGCTTTAGAGGAGCTTTAAGTCAAATTTGTTCAAACTTCATACTGAGTCAAGCCAACCTTACACTCGGCTCAACTTGATCCCCCCTAATTTGGTGTTTTGGAGGTAGCTGGTAATTGACCACGGGTTGTACGTTCAGCAGGACAAATCGATCAGTTAGTTTAACAATGTACCCTGCTAAACTAAGGCACTCCGCCTGAGGAAACACTAGGACTAACATTACATGTTAAGCTAGTACTTTCCTTTCCCCCATCTTATTATGCAAATACTTGAAACATTTTATCTAATCATCTTAATCAGCATACAGTAAGGAGCATCTCAAATTAAAAAAACTCGAGCACATGAGCCTTATTCACTGCGAAGAGCTTGCTCATAGTACTACAAAGTCAAGAATAGAGAGTAAGTTTCCAAGTCGCAATGCCAAAAGGGACGAAAGAAACTAGCATTTATGTAGGTGCACCGCCAGCAAACGTGTTCATGGACTACAAAAAGGATTTCAGGGATCAATTGCTAATGCTATGGAAATCAAAAATGGGATTGGGACTTGAGAGGCTTCGGTCAACTTGGCAATCAAGTTTGTTGATTTAATTTGTGTTGCAAGAGCTTTAAACTACAACCTCCATGCTATTTTGGGCAGTCTCACTTTTAGTATGCCTACAACCTCCATGCTATTTTGGACACTCTCACTTCTAACATGTCAAAGTTGTAATAAGATATACCCATCAACAAGAAGCAATTTTTACTTTTCGTCCAATAGATGAATCAAACCCATCATGTTTCTCCCTGCATGTTTTCTCCAACTAGTTCTATATGATTTAGTGTTCAGGCTACTCCCATCACACTGTCATTCACATAATGACTTGCTCAACATATCCCAAATTACAACTTGATGCGCAAATCTCAAGACAATTAATTATTTTACACATGATAAGAATTAAAAGCAGAAACAAGAACAGAAGAGGTTAACCTCACTGTCAATCAAAACTACTTTAATTGTACATCGTCCAGCCACTTAAGGGCGGGTAGAACCTTAACCAGAAACTGTGAAAATCTTTCATCAGCTATACGATTCCCCACCACATCCAGTTGGGTCAATTTCAAGCCTTTTAAAACAAGAAATGCTTCCCAGAAACTTGTCACACAGTCACCATCAATCAGACTATCATCCTGATTCCACTCGCTAGCAAGTGCATGAGACAAAGGAGAAGGGCACAAGTACCTTGTTGTGTCAACAGAGTGAGTGCCTATCTCATTATATGAAATATCCAGAACTTGTAGCGATTTCAGCTGTTGCAAAGGTCCTAGAGCCGTAAAACTACCAATTTTATTCTTACTCAAATTGAAGCATGCAAGAAGTTGCATAGCCTCCAGTCCTGTCACAAATTAAATACATAATAGTTTAAAAGCATATGATGGAACATTTGTAGTTATGAACTGGCAATTATTAAATAATTCAAAAACTTCAAACTATGCCCTAGATATTGCATTCTTAAGGAAACTAAGAACCTAATTGAATAAGTTATCATATCATGATGTCAATGAAGAATTGATATACTGCAAACATGGATATGAATTCAAGAAAATGTACAAGCAGCAGCTGTTCAGACTGAAGAAATCCTTTTAAGACTATTGAACTAGTGAAATCAATCTACCTTCAATTGATCGAAGTTCATTCTGGCTGAGGTCTAACATTTGGACCCACAACAATCTCTCAAAAGATCCCATCCGTGATAATGAAAACTTATGGAGTCGAAGGCAAATTGGATGGTGATCGTCCAACGAACTTAAGCCCATATACTTAACACAGCGACACAACAGAGATTCCCTATCAGAAGTTACCTGCAGAAGCATTAAAAAATGAGAATCTGCTCACCTATTAAGGTGTCAGCAACACCAATTATTTGTTTAGTTGACATCTGTAAGTATCAATCTAGATCTGCAAATATAAGGAGCACACCAGGTGCATAAATGAAATTTATCATGAAAAGAAAATATGCAGTAAACAAAAAATTATGAGGATTTTGAGGGGAAAAAATTGATTCATAGACTGATTTATATACTTTATTGCAATAGTTCATCCAGGTAACTGTTAGGATCCGAAATCCTAACAGGCCACAATCACAGCAATCAACCAACACACAAGAATGGTAACAAGTAACAATAAGGAAATAAGACAAAGAAGAGATGAAAAATATCAGTGTATTCAGTGAATTGTAATGCCAGACTTCGAGGGCTAGCTAACCTCCTCACTACAAGATTATCATAACCAATTCTCTGATATCCCTGCACCCTTCCCCACCTATACCTTTTATCCCCCCCCTTCTAACTAACTCTCCAGCTCAGCATCAGATTTCTCCTCACATCACAACCCCTACACACTCTCCAAATTACTGATCTGCCCACCCTTTCTCTTCCTACTATACTGTTGATTATAACGGGTCTCAACAGTAACCAACCAGAAAAGGAAGATTTGGGACACTAAGAAGTACAAACTTTCAGATTGATAAATTGTTTTAACCATTCAGATTTGAATCTGAATCTGAATCAGAACATGATTACTTAGCACAATCTGAATCTAAAAAAGCATGGTTTCTTGGCTTTTAAGAAGCTGATGTTTAAGCAGATCACCTGTCTCAATAAAGCCAAACTGTATTCATCCTTGTAGTATTGAGAATGTGATGGATCCAGCTTCATCAAATCACTATATATTTTAAGAACTTCTTCAGAATGTGCTAATTTGTACGATGTCAGTGCATCATAAGCTGTCAACAGCCTTGCAAGTGTAAGTTTCCCAATTTTACTACAAAAACATGACAAAGAAGATATAGCATTAGTAATAATCCTAAAATTCAAACTTCCAACCAAATAAAACAGCTTTACCAGTCTGACAATTCACGGAAGTTTTTTATCTCCTCATTTAAGATTTCTTTTTGCCACGTTGAAGCTTTTGGATCCTGTTCACTATTGATGCTTAAGAGACCAATAGGAAGTATGAGATTTGGTTCCACACAGCAAGGCTCAAAAGCATGAAAGTTTTCATCTCTCCAAACTATCCTCCCTAAAACTGATCCTTCAGTATGTTCTTTTCTGGGAGGCTGTAGGCACACTGAAAATGCAAGTCGGGTAGCATAATTATAGCTAAAACCACCTACAGAAGTGATTCCTTGAGATTGACCAATGGTTACTTCAAAAGGATAAGCTTCCGAAGATTGGAGCTGTGTACTTGGGAGATCTATTTGTGCAACCCAAACTTGGGCAGTTCGAGAATTATTTGATGAAAGAGGTTTCCAGATAAGATCCTTATCTTTGTTCAATTTAGATGAAACTGTAACTGTGGATGAATTTACACCTTCTACAGCCTCATTAAAATAAACAACGAGAGGAAATGTTTTAGAATTAAATTGCAACACATTGAATGACGACGAAGCAAAGCCATCCGTGCAACTCTCTCTCAATACAGCAACATCAGAACCATCAGCAGGCCATGAAGCAACCAGCAGAAGAGACTCAACTTTAACAGTTTGATCAAGAAGCCAAAGATGATAAAACCAACCACTTTGATCATCTTCGTCAGTAAACAGAGCTTCACGTACTAATTCATATTCTCTAGTCAAAACTTCATCTTTTTGAGAAAATCCTTCACATCTTTTCTTCATCAAATTAGCCAGGAGTACACTGCAAAATTTAGTCAATTAGGTAAAGAACATAATAAATGTCTCTACCCAAACACTAGAGACAATAGTGACACCCTAAAGTCTTATTAGCGAATATCTAATTATAGAGTTCCCACTGACAGATGTACACTAGCAAGCATGTGTGAAAGAAATAAGACCATTTAAGAAGGATGGGCTAGGATATGGCAAAATGATGTCTACAATGGAGGCCTTTGAACTGTTGACGTTCCAATCTTGCATGCAGTATTAACCAGTAGCATTTACACCAAAACTTGTTTAAATTAAACAGGATCACCAATCATAAGATTTATTTGTCAACCTACAAGAGACTTGAATCCTAAACAAACTTTTCAGGATGAAAATAAACTTTCAAAGATCCAAAAAGGAAGGTTCATCAAATATCTACTTTTTATTATCTCAACTAATTCCTACTCCCCAAAATGATTGGTATGTCTCCCTGTCAATTCTTCCTCAAATTACTTGACGAGAGACATTCAATGCTTGAATGGAAACAAACCATCTCCCATGATAGAAATGATCCTTATTACCAATTTATCACTGGTGTCACAGCAAGTATAAAAGGAGAAAACTCCAAAGAGTCATTGTAAAATCAACAATCAAGACCATTTTTCATACACTCAATCAACTTCAGACGCTTGCAACTGTAAGAGGAAAATGATCACACCTCCGATTGTGCCATGCAGAATAATTACTGAAATTTTTATCAATCAGACTTTGCGTGTATTTCAATTCATCCTCTTCTGATCTATCCATCAATGATGCCACAAACCTTAAAGCAGGAAAAAGAAGAAAAAAGGAACTAAAGTAAGTAAGTTGATATACCCAACGTAGAAATTGACATCACTAATGAAAACTATAACCTTCTGTAGTTCCAAGCATGAAAATTCCGAGAATCAAGACTTTGGAACTTGTCCAAGAGCCGCAACTCCTTCTCTATTGAAGAATGCCCTCTGCTTAGCACCCATTTCCGATGATACCAGGCTCCATATGATTTAAAATTCTGTCTTAATGCATTCTCTACCTGTTACAATTAACATCAAATTAATTCCTCAAAACAAATGCAGTACATATAAATAGCAATAATCATAATTCTGTTTTCAAGCTTCAGCTTTTCCTTCCAAAGAAAAAAGAAACGGTACCAATCTAAGTTCTTCATCAAAAATGGATTTGACCAAGTCCGGATCTGAAGCGGAGTGAGTCAAATTATATTCAACAGCAAGTTTTCTGTAGTTCCAAGCCGTGTAAGATTCCGGATTGATCTCAAGAAGCTCCGCGCTTAGCTGTACAGCTTCCTGCGTATAACTACAACATAGAAGAATAAAAATAAAGAAAACCACCAACAGTTTAGCTTTGATTAGTTGAAACATTTCTGGAGGAAATATGAATATTTAGCCAATACTTTTTGTGGTGATGATTGAAGAGGAATTGAGATTGGAGGGCTCTCAGTTTCTGGGCTTTAGAAACAGATGCTGCTTCGTCCTCCGGCTTAAAGGGTTTGCGAGGCCGACCGTGCATTTTCGCAGCCGAGAAGAACACCACACAAAGTTCAAAACTTTGGAGACAAGAGATATAGTCTCTGTAAAATAACCGAGCATAGTGAAGCAAGAAATCAATTAAAAGGATCAAAACCCATGAGCAGAAACATTAGAATGAAAGTCAGCCATTGATTGGAAGTATAAGGGAAAGGAAAGGAAATATTGAAGGGAAAAGAACATAAAAGAATGAAAGAGAAATGTGATTTCCTTTCTCTTTTTTGTTTTCTTAATTTATCAAAGGAGGGAATTGAATAGAAGAGAATTTTGTAAGACCTTTATGCCCTTGATTATAGAACTTGTTTATCTTTACTTATTAGATTTAATAAGGATA
>JAOSBL010131544.1:0-17210 GCA_027568915.1 Erythroxylum roraimae | reverse complement strand
GCTGAAAGGCGGAATCGTACTCTTATGGAAATGGTTAGGAGCATGTTAAGTAATAGTACTATACCTTTATCATTGTGAATGCATGCATTAAAGACCGCTGTGTATCTGCTAAATAGGATTCCTAGTAAGGTAGTTCCTAAGACACCTTATAAACTGTGGACAGGAAAGAAACCTAGTTTACGACACCTTCATATTTGGGGTTATCCGGCAGAAGTAAGACTGTATAATTCGCATGAAAAGAAGCTTGTTGCGAGAACTGTTAGTCGTTATTTCATCGGCTATCCCGAAATGTCAAAGAGGTATAGATTTTGTTGTCCTAACCATAGTACGAGAATAGTTGAGTCTGGTAATGCTCGGTTCATTGAAAATGATCAAATCAGTAGGAGTGGTAAATCACGAAAAGTGGATATTCACGAGAATCAAGTAGAAACTACTCCAAGTCGAGTAGACACTACCATATTTGATGTGATTCCACCGGTTGTTATTCCTCTTGTTGCATCACAGATACGCAACATACCGGAACAACAAATTAATGTTCCAATTCCACAAGTTAAACATATTAATGATGAACCAGCTAATGATGTTCAAGTTACAAATGATCAAGTGATGTCACAAGAAGTAGCATTACGAAGGTCTGTAAGATAAAAAAGATCAGCTATTTCAAGCGACTATGAATTTTACTCACTTGAACATGAATGTGACTTGAGCATTGATAAAGATCCAGGCTCGTTCAAACAAGCCATGTAATGTAACAATTTTGAAAAATGGTTCAATGCTATGAAAGAAGAGTTGAAATCAATGGATGACAACAATGTCTGGGAATAGTTAAGTTGCCGAAAGGTGAAAAGCGAGTGGGTTGTAAATGGGTCTTTAAGACCAAACGTGACTCACAAGGCAACATTGAAAGATATAAAGCTAGACTTGTTGCCAAAGGTTACACTCAAAAGAATGGTATTGACTATAAAGAGACCTTCTCTCTAGTTTCAAAGAAGGACTCTTTAAGAATTGTTATGGCACTAGTGGCTCATTATGATTTAGAGCTTCACCAAATGGACGTAAAGACCGCCTTTCTAAATGGTGACTTGGAAGAAGAAGTGTATATGGATCAACCAGAAGGTTTTAAAACCACAAGAAAGCATAAGTTAGTGTGTAAATTAAAGAAGTCAATATATGGACTCAAATAAGCTTCCCGACAATGGTACCTTAAGTTTAATGATATCATTACGTCTTACAGTTTTGTAGAGAACACTGTTGATCGATGTATCTTTATGAAGGTTAGTGGGAGCAAGTTCAATATATTATTCCTATATGTTGATGATATCCTTCTTGCTGCTAATAATATGGTTTTGTTACATGATGTAAAGAATTTTCTTTCTAATAATTTCGAAATGAAAGATATGGGTGAGGCATCCTATGAGATATGAATAGAAATATTCCGGGATAGATCACAAGGATTTTTAGGATTGTCTTAAAAAGGTTATATCGAGAAAGTATTAGAAAGATTTCAAATGAAAAAATGTCCCGTAGGGATTGTTCCAATTCAGAAAGGGGACAAATTTAGTCTAATGCAATATCCACAAAACGATTTGGAACGTAAGGACATGGAGTCTATTTCGTATGCGTCGTAGTTAGGAGCTTAATGTATGCTCAAACATGCACTAGCCCAGATATCAATTTTGCTGTTGGAATGCTAGGACGATATCAAATTAATCCTGGACTGGACCACTGGAAAGCTGCAAAAAAAGTCATTAGATATTTACAAGGAACCAAGGACTATATGCTCACATATAGAAAATCAACCCATCTCGAAGTGATAGGTTACTCGGATTCAGACTATGCCGGTTGTGTAGACTCACGGAAATCTACATTCGGTTACACGTTCCTTTTAACTGGAGGAGCAGCTTTATGCAAAAGTGGAAAGCTGTCCGTCATTGCTACTTCCACTATGGAGGCTGAAATTGTGGCGTGCTTTGAAGCCACGGTTTATGGATTGTGGTTGCAAAACTTTATCTTAGGTCTTGGTCTTGTTGACAGTATTACTAAACCGCTAAGAATTTATTGTGATAATTCTGCAGCCGTTTTCTTCTCGAAGAATGACAAATATTCAAAGGGTACGAAACATATGGTTTGAAGTATTTATCTGTGAAAGAAGAAGTGCAAAAACATAAAGTGTCAATTGAGCATATTGGTATACTGATCTCATGATAGTGGATCTGTTAACTAAAGGCTTACCACCCAAAGCATTTATTGGTCATGTTGAACGGATGGGCCTTATGGATAAGTCCTTGTTAGCTAACATGCATATATACATATCATTGTCTTGCTCGAATTGTTATGACACTTGTGAATTCAATTATAGTCATATGTTTTTGCTCACTTATTGGTTATCCATATTATGATGTATACAATAATTATTATTTGTGAGATAACAATTACCAAATTACCCACTTAAAGTTTGTTGAGTTGAGTTGATTCTGTGATACATGGAAGGAATCAGGTTATATAACTTGTGACCGCTATGATCCCATCAGCTTATTTAATGTCCCATGTGACTTATAGATTTGAGTCCCATGAAAAGCACCAAAGATGATGTTTATTGGGTATTAATTAAAGAGTTGAGTTCCATGAAAAGTACCCAAGATAATGGTTATTGGGTATAAATTAAAGGGTTCTCAAATGGGTCAAAGACGCTTTTCCTCTCTCTTCTAATTACCAAACGACATGTCGGTTAGTGGTGCTATATAAATTTTAGAAACTTATTGAAGGTGATCTGAATCATTTCTGAACCATTGAAGAAACACATTAAAGAAAGAAGAAGAGAGGAAATAAAACTTATATCAACAACATTAAAATCTTACAAAACAATCATAGATACAGGTATTTCTAAATAACGTCGATCCATAAATGTCTTATAATACTAACGTTATTTTATTAAATTTTATTCATATAGTTATATAAGGTACATACAAATATGTAAATCAGATTAAACGGAAAGGTTAAAACACCTTATTTACCAAAAAAAAAAAAAAGGTTAAAACACCTTAGTAAAACATTGTGCTACATCCGCTTAATATGAATGTAAGAAATGTTTTCATTACACTGCGAATAAAGTTCTTTTTCAGTTCGTTGAGTAAAAGATTGAGTCGACTGCCCAACTGTAGATTTTGTTAAATTATTGGGGTGACTTTGACACCATCCATTTGTCTTATAGCCACCGGGCCCACCAGCCGCCGCCAACTGAGCGCTGTGGAATTCGCACGTCAGTTCCATGTGGTGATGTTTAAGAAAGGACAAATAGTCCTAAATTAATCATCCTTGATCTTCCTTTCCCTGTAATTTCACATGCTGTACTCTCTTGATTTCATTCTAATATAAAAAAGAAGGTAAGGGTAAATATATTAACGTCACGCACCACCATGTGCAATATTTTAAAAACATCCTATCATGTGACATTAGCTTAGAGATTAAATAAGTATCTATCTAAACAAATAACTAAATATTTTCGTCTTTTATTATGTAATTTTTAAAATTTTTCTCAACATAAAGCTTTTTCTTATTATTTGTTAATGAGGATTCTAATGTTTATATAATACTAGGTTGAAAGCTTCATAATTTTCAATTTTAATTACATTATTTATCTATTATACATTATTAAAATTTTTAATTTTAATTAATAAAATTTATATGTGTTTAACTTAATTTGATTTCAAATAAAGGCTAAATTATTATTCAAACAAAATTTACTATGTTATTTTATACAAAAATTAATTAGAATAAAAGTATTAAAATTATAATTTTAAGTTCAACATCTAATTCCTTGTCTCCCTAATCCCTAATTGTGCACACCTATTTTCTTCAAAGCAAACATTGACATTTTGCCTGCAATAAGAGAGACAGAAGATTTATCTAAACCCCTTCTCCTTTCATCTTTTTTTCTTTTTTTTTATTATTTAATTTTGCATTGATTTTATTATGACACATCTTTTCTTAAAATTTCTTTGAAAGATGAAATGTATTAGGAAAAGATTCAGAAACGGATTACAATATTTGTCGAATTAGTAGTTTGGAAGCAATGTAGTTATTAGGCAACTATAAGAACAAATACAAAGATAAAAGAAAGAGAGTTTATTCAAAACTAATACAAGTAATGCTAAAACTTAGCTTAGACTTGAGAGAAACTTGGTGTTAAGGTGATCTAATACTTAATTGCATAAGGTGTCAAGGCAGGTTCTAATTCTGACCTAATGTAAGGCTCATTGTTGGACCCAAAAAATTTTATTTATTAGTGATTTATTTGTTTCATTATTTTTAGAGTTGAGTCATCAAAGTAACAAGTATGAATAGAAATTAGAAGGTAGAAGTTAGAATGAAGTGCTAGAATTAAGTTGGAATTAATATGGTGCTTAATGGGTTAAGAGAGTTAGTAGACTTAGAATAAATGAAAGAAGGGGCAAACTTGGAAGAGTAAAATGGGAAGAAAGCCCATATAAGTTGTCTTGAATTAGAAGAAGGGAGGAGAGTGTCGAAAATAAGAGAGTTTTCGATGAAAGTAGAAAACAAGAGAAATCAACTTTGTTAAGGTGGGTTAATCATCTCTTTTTCTTACTTTATTGAAGTAATGGGTTGTGTTGAGGATGAAGAAGTTAGAGAAAGAAAGGAGTTGTGTAGAGAATGAAAGGTTTGTGTTGGAAGAAGATGAGTTAGGTGAACCCAAGTGATTATAGGGTTTTTAAACTAGATCTTAAGTTTTTTGACCCAGATGGGGAATGGGTAGGTTAAATTTGTGTTAAATTTATGTTTGTTGAAATTTTGTGATTTTTTGAAGTTTATGAACTTTATTGGAATGTTGTTTTGAATAGAACCTTGGTTGTTTTAGGAAACCAAGGGACTCCTACCCAAGAGTAAGGGGAAAGGCAAGCTTGACTTGGATTTCGCAAGCTACTTAGGTGGGTAACATATTTATGGTTATGGTGTAATTGGGCAAATTCTTGCCTATGTGTGTATGTTGAAATGGACTTGTTTGAAATTAACTTGTTTGTAAATGTTGGAAAATGCACGATGAATTATGATTGTGTTATACCTCAAAAGAGGCCATGACTTTTGTATTAAATGAAAAGAAGACAAAGCATTGTTTGGTTATGAGAAAATGAATATGTGCTTTCATTTGGGCGAGAGTGGAACCATTCTGTTCGTCACGTGCACGTTGACAAGTGCCTTCTCCCGGCTGCCCACTTGTGGCATTTGAGCTCCGAAATTGGACTTATTCTATTTATGAGGTAAACTTCAGTTTCTCTATTTTGTTTTCATGGAACCCTCGAGCCAATTGTTTATGCATCACATCTTTAACTTGTCATGTATGCTGCATTTGAGTGTTATGTGCTATGAGTGTTAAACTAAATGGAAGAATCCTTGGCTTATTGAATGTAAGTATATATTATACATATGCTTGAATTTATGGTCAATTGCTAATGAAAAATAAATATGTTAGTCACTGAGCTGTGTAACTCACCCCACTCTTCCCTCCTCAGGTGCAGAACGAGAAGAGTTGCAATCCTTGTAAGGCATCGAAAAACTCCAAGACATTAGAAACTTTTGTAACCAAGTTAGCTCGATAAACTTTGGATAGCCTCATAAGCATGTTAAACATTGAATCAGCCTTTGTTTATAATGTAAATTTGTAATTAAAGCTATGTTTGAGCTTTTGTGGTTTTGGCAAACGAGTTTAGAACTGAAAAGTTCCCTATGTGTTTGTGCATGTTTCTTTGGTAGTTTCACATTTCGAAAAAACCAAGTCTCTCCTAGGTGTAGAAATTGTGTGCCAAATTCAGGGGAAAATTAGACTAATTTAGACTAAATTAGTCAAAGTTGCCTTCTAGAAAGTTGTAACTTATCTTTCTAGCTTTCCATCGATATATAGTATGAAATAATTGGGCATAGGAGTCAAAAGTTAAGGTCTTCATAAGGGGAGAAGTATCGTCTGTAAAGACGCTTCGTCTGTGATGACATCATATCATCTGTGATGACGTCATCTCGTCTTAAGACTTTGCTTCATCTTAAGTTGACCGCATTCGTCTGCTTGGTGGTATTCGTCTGCTTCGCAGTCGTCTTCTTTGTAGCATTCGTCTGCTCCGCATTCGTCTGTTCTGCATTCATCTGCCTTGTGGCATTCGTCTGCTATTCCGCATTTGTCTGCTCTACATTCGTCTATTCCACATTCGTCTGCTTTGTGGCATTCGTCTACTTCGTGGCCTTCATCTGATGTACAGCATTCGCTTGCCTTATGGCATTCGTCTGCTTCGTGGCCTTCGTCTGCTTTGTGGCCTTCGTCTGCTGTTCGGCATTCGTCTGCCTTGTGGCCTTCGTCTGCTTCGTGGCCTTCGTCTGCTGTTCAACATTCGTCTGCCTTGTGACATTCGTCTGCTTCGTCGCCTTCGTCTGTTGTTCGGCCTTCGTCTGCTGTTCGACATTCGTCTGCTTTGTGACATTCATCTGCTCCGCATTCGTCTGCTTTTGTGGCATTCGTCTTCTTTTCTGCATTCGTCTGCTTCGCGTTCTTCCTCTTTGTAGCATTCGTCTGCTTCGCATTCATTTGCCTTTCTGCATTCGTCTACTTTTTCGCATCATCTACTCTGCATTCGTCTGCTTTTCCGCATTCGTCTGCTTTCTGTGTCCTTTATAGTTAACCATCCGCTTCTTCTGTGCACTGTTCATCTTAAATTGTCTGGTCAAATTTTTGACCTTCCTAATAATAGAATCCGTCTTCAAGGTCTTCATGAAAGTTGTAGATCTTGAAGTCTTCTTTCGAACAGTACAAAGAATTGTTTAGTCCGACGTCTACAGAGAAAGCTATACCTTTTGTCCCTAAATAAGTTCGATAGGGTCAAGGACTAGTATTGTTTCAGTTTATGGCTCCGAATGCTGGGCTCTAGAAACGGGGTCCAGCACTCATAACATTTACCATGTTCCTTACTATTAGAATTTCTCAAATCCAATTGAGTTATTAGAGCATATAGAATGTTTCTTGAATTGGACATTCCAAAAGTTCTGGCATTCCTCTCTTTTAGTAGAGAGTAAGTTGTGTAGCTAAATGCCATTACAAACACTAACCAATCTTTTTTCTTTTACCTTTAAATTTTGTAAGCCTACTTAATTATTTCATTCCATTGGTTTGCATAACAATGTAAGTTATATAAAAAATAGTATATTCTATAATAATAATGAGGGGTAATTGCAGTTGAAGTAAATTTAGTTGAAATATTTATCTTCATGTTAACGAAGAAAGCATATTAGGTTCCTGTTTAGGGCTTGGTTGAGTCTATCTATCATCTATAGTCTTTTTCTTATTTCCATCCAAAGTATGAAGGAGCATTTGGTGCGATTATTCTTATTCCAAACTAGTTTAGCCCATGGAACTGTCAAGTGAGGATCTATCAAAATCTCCAAGCAAGTTTGGTTATCAAACTTCTTTAACATGTGGCTTATCTAATGAATTGAGTCTTATATTTCTTGGTTTAGGTTATAGTTATGCATGCCTCTTACGAGAATCTCCTTGAGAGAAGCTTTGGTTAAACCGAATCATTATTGTTACAGATGATTTCAACTCTTACGTTGCCAAGGATACTTAGTCTTAAGCTATTGAAGTTTGGGGAAGGTTATGAAGGGGCCCAAATCATGCCAATTATCATACCAAAACTAGGTGAGCTTGTCATTACTGACTCTAATTTTAATGTTTGATTGTCCATGATGAGTTTCATTTAGGGTTTATTTTCCAAATGCTTTCTCCCTTGAGGAAATATGAGTTCATCCATTTGAATTATAGGGATTCTTTTTCCATTAAAAGCTTCTATAAGCACTTGACTAGTAAAACATTATTGATCAATCTTATTGATTTAATTCCTAATTCTCTTGACTCCTTTTTTGTGTAAATATTTGACCATTTTACCTTAACACTTATAGATTTATATCCCTTAGCAATCTAGAGAAGTTTCTTTACCAATATCTTAATAATTTCATAAGGTTTATCGGTAAATACAGTTGTGAATTCTAGTATATATGCATGTTATTAAGTATAACTTAGATTAGTTAGAGTCTCCCAGCAGCCTTTTGTCTAGTATGTATATGAGCCGTTGGAAAATAATATATTTCAATCTAATTGAGGCAATTAGTATGCATAGATACTTAAAAGGAAATTGATCTTATTTAAATCATATTAAAGAAGATAATTACTTTCTTGACATTGAGGGACTTGAAAATATGAAAAAGAAAATTTCTCTACTATTGATAGTTAGCTCTAATTATCCCTTAAAAACATCCAAGCACTTACTTAGGACTAAAAAAGGCTCATGTTTGGCACCACAAAGTAGTAACAGGTCTTCCACACAAAAAAGATCCAATCTCATCAACTTCAATTTTTCAACCATCACAACGGGAATAGATCAATCTCAAAGCATAATGTAAGACACAATATGAAATATGTAGAAATGACTAGAAATCAAAGTTAAGAAGTGCAAAATATGATTAAAAAAACGTTGAGTTTACTTATGAAAAGATGCGCATTATGAAATTAAAATTAAGAAATGTAATAGGCTTAATTTGATGAACGAGGCCTATAATTGTGTTCAATTAAAAAATCTCAATTTCTTCTAAAATATCCTAAGTGGATATTACTCAATTAGATTAGGGAATGATAAGATTTAAATGAAATTGAATATATGAATATCTAAAAAAAGTTCCTAATTAGAGTAGTAAATCATTAATTTTTTAAAAATGCACATAATAGATTAATTTAGAAATTTCTCAAATTTCATTAGACAAAAATGTTAAAATCTCATATTTAAGCACAATCCAATGTAATTCAGAGTTGAGAAACCTTTATTGAACTTGCAATTTCACTCAATTTAATAAATATTAACTAAAAATAAGTGAAAATTTTAAATTCTCAATTATGAATCCTAAATCATCCAAATTCTGATTCAATCTAAAGGATAATTCATAAAGTTGAATCATAAACACACTTAAAAGTATGATAATAAGCTAAATGAAATGCTAATTAAAAGAAAGGAAGAGAAATTTGGAGAAATCAACAAATCAGTGGAGTTTGAGCTTACCCTAAATAGGATTGGATGAATTGGTGATCAATGTTGATAAAGATTAGGTTTTTAGGTGTAGAGTGTTATGTCAAAATGACTTTACGTAAATAATTTTGATGGAGAACAAATAATAATGACGAAAGAAAATCAGAAGGAAGCAAAACAAAAAGAGAAAAGCAGATGGAAGCAAAATGAAAAGCAGACGGAAGCAAAACAAAAAGCAGACGGAAGCAAGATACGAAAAGCAAACGGAAGCATGCGCAAAGCAAAAATGAGGCGATAGGAAATCAGACGCAAAGGCGCAAAAATAAAAAGCAGACGGAAGCGTAAAAGAGCAGACGGAAGACGCGAAAGAAAAACAGAAGATAGAAAGCAGACGGAAGATCCGATATCACGTCAAATTACTTATCAGCTTGAGTTAGTTACAGAACTCAACTGAATAACCGATTCTTTAAAGAAGCAAAAAGCAGTTTTCAAGAAGCAGTTGAAGACAAAGGTTATAAATATGAGTCGAAGTCGAAGACTGTAGAAGTTCGCGAAATTAAGAAGTTTAGCAATCTTTGAGAGAAAATATTGTGCAAAAAGCTAGAGCTATTTTATCTGTAACAAAACTCGAAAAACCTTTCAGTTGAAAGAAGTGCAGATAGCCTGAAGAGGCTAAGTGTGAAAGAATACTGATTGTAAGAGACCTGAAGAGGCTCGGAAACAAAGAATACTTGTAACGTTTTTTAGAGATTGTGAAATCTCAGAAGGAAGTCTGAGAACTGGACGTAGCCCACGGTTTGGGGTGAACCAGTATAAAAATTGCTATGTCAACATCTCTTAACTCTCAAACTCTCTCTCTTAACTTTCAATTCTCAATTTTACGGTTTTCATACGAGAATTTTGAAAATAGTTTATAACATTGATTTTCAGTAGTTTTGTAAAAAGAACAAGTTTCTTTAATGAATTTGTTTATAGAGGGGATTACGCAAAAAAGATACACAATTCAACCCCCCTTCTTGTGCATCTGTATATCGTGAATTGGGATTTGTATTAACGTGTGATTCACTTCATAGAGGAGCTGGTTAGAGTTGAGAAAATTACCTGAAGCTTATTAGAGAAGAATGAGATATACTGGAGAATGCGGTAGAACTTTATGTGAGAGAATTAATCAACAATGCCATCTTCAGTGATGATTTAAAAAGATGAAGTAAGAAAAAGAAGAAGAGCATTGGAAAGAGAGTTTTTAATTGTGGATTGCTGATGGGAAACTTTGTCAATGATTTGGTTTAAAGAGAAAAATAGGTAAGAGAGGATACCATGGTGAAGAAAAGAAACAGATTGAGTTCCTACTTTGAAATCCGATATACTGGTCAACTAGTCGACTATATTGGTTGACCAGTGTCTATTAGTCGACCAATATTATCGATTAAACCTATTACATACTCATTGGAAGATCTAATTTTTCTAAGGATTGACTCTGCTAGTTATTGGTTGACCATTGTATTCAATCAATCTCTTAACAAACTCATTGGAAAGAAAAAGTTCACATACATGGTGACATTGGTCAATTACAACAGGATATTGGTTGACCAATATGATTATGTTGTCGAACAAACAATTGACTAATTACAAGAGGATATTGGTTGACCATTGTATGTTTATTGGTTTCCCTAATGGTGTGCTTTCCATTTTGAAGTATTTAAGTAGTTCTTTGGTATACATTGATTTATTAATAAATATTTCCTTTATTTTCTTAATTCGGGCTTTCAAAACTGAGAGGTTGATCAATGTAAACTTTTTCTTGAATAAAACCATTTTAAAAAGCTCCTTTAACATCCACTTGAAACAATTTGAAGTTTATGTAGGATACAAATGCAAGTAATAGTCTAATAAGCTTCTAACCTAGCTACTAGTACAAAATTTTCCTTGAAGTATATGCCTTCCTCTTAATTATACCATTTTTCTATCAATCTAGCTTTATTCCTCATAATGGTACCTGATTCATTTTACTTTTTTTAAGAACTCACTTGGTAACTATAAAGTCCAAACCTTACGACTCTTAAATTAGTTCAACTCCTCATTCATAGAGAGAACCTAACTTCATCATTAAGAGCTTCTTCTATAGTCTTATATTTAATTTGAGAAACGAAAGCATGATGAGATAAGTCTCTAAGACAAGATCTAGTGATTATCCCTTATTGAACATCACCAATAATTGGATATGGACGATGGTTCTTCTTAAATTTCCAATGTTTTGGGAGCTCCTCATCCTTCTTGTATTCCTCTCTCAATTCAACAATATGATCATATAAGACATATTGGCAATCATTTTTGTTTTCTTCAAAGGCTAATTTCTTTAATTATTTGGATATAACTATATTATCATCTTAAAAATCTCTCTTAGATAAAATATGGTTGGATTAATCAAAGATAACATACAAAGACTCTTTAATAACAACTCTTCCTATTTAACACCCCATATCCTTTGCTGTTTAAGGAATAGCCAAGAAAAACTTCATCTGTTTTATAATCAAATTTCCCTAAGTTATCTTTAGTATTCAAAATGTAGCATTTACCACTAAAAAATTTAAAGTAACTAATTTTTAGGTTCTTCCCATACCAACTCATAATGAGCTTTATCTAAAGTTGATCTTATGTAATCGCTATTTAAAGTGTGCCACATAGTAGCCTCAACCTCTACTAAAAAATACTTAGAGAGATCATACTCATTTATTATAGTCCTAGCCATTTCTTACAATGTCCTATTTTTTACCTCAACAACTCCATTTGTTGAGAGGTCTTTGAAGTAGAAAAGTTGTGATAAATATCATCATCTTCACAGAAGATTTCAAACCTTTCATTCTCAAACTCCCTACAATGGCTGCTCATAATAGATATAAAAGAGAGCTCCTATTCATCTTGAAAAATTTGACAAAATATACATAAGTATAAAATTAGCACTTAGACTAAAAATTATAGTTAGTTTAAACTAATCTTTATGAACTATTAAAAAAGTCCGGTGGAAGTTACCGAATTTTTTTTCTCTTGAATAAACTCTTAGTTTTTTTCCTATTTGTCAAGCCCTACTAATCTTGTCTTTCTCAAATTTGACCCTTGGAAGTCCATTAGCAATTCACTTGGTGTTAAGGTTGGAGATGAGGTACATACTTGGATGTCTAAGTCTTTTATACTAAATCCATTCAGACTAATTATTATTTATTAGACCTTTATATTTTGGTTAGAGAAACCATCAATATCAGTTGTATATATTATTATAGATCAATGCATGATCTCCTCTCAAAGTATACTTTGTATCCTTTATCATATAGTTGGCTCACACTTAATAATTTATGCTTAATCCATCAACTTAAAGGATATTATCAATAATAGTGTGATCTTCCTTACTAACTTTACTGATGCCAGTTGTTTTACCCTTGAAATTGTCTCTAAATGTGACAAATTCTCTATTTTTGCCTTTAAGAGTTAAAAATTAGGATACAACTAGTCATATAGATTGAGCATCCACTATCCATATACCATATGTTCCTTTTTGTATAGAGATTTATAAGGCAACTCACTTAATGTGTTTTAGGTACCCAACTCCTTTTTCGTTTTAGCCCACTTCTATAAGGGTATACTTATTAAACTTTGTTTTGTGAAATAAAATTTGTCAATATGCCCATATTTACCATAAAAGTAACATAATATGTTATATGTGTAATTTGAATTAGTGGTCTGATGATAAACCTTATGATTTTGGTGTATGAATGCATTCCTTGTTCTTTTATGTATATAGGAGTCATAAGAATTTCTCCATTAGATAAATAAATTGAATGTTCTTTGCAGGTATTGAAGTGAGCTAATATAGTTGTACATATGAGGCATCTTTCTTTCATTGTATTAATGCTTGTGAGGAGTGTAAACATGTCATGATATTATGCTTAGTATGAGGCTAATGGAATATTAGTGAGATTGCATGATATCATATGCTTTACATAGAAAGTGTGCCTATTCTTTCCTTGAAGATATTGAGTTCTAGAGCTAGATTGTGCGCCATACATGAAAGTATGAGGTTTGCTTTTAGAGTGAGTCGTAGATTCGAAGTATTAGTTCTTTACTAAGTAAATGCTTTCCTTTGACAAAAATAGTTTTAGTGCTGAAAACACTCCCACAGCTCTATCCAATTCCATGCTTATTGTTGGAATTCTTTTGAGCTTCTAACATGTTTTTTGAGTTTCTCATTTCCCCTTATAAACTTGAACAATTAGTACTTGAGGGCATAAAACTCCTTTTTCAATGCTTCATTCTCGTACTTTAATGCATGTAAGTCATGATTATTAATAATGGACATACTTTTAAATGCCTTAATACTGTACAATTCACTCTTTATCTTTTTATTCTCACTGGTGCATATGTCTAGGTTCTTTTGAGCCTCTTTAAGTTTTGAAAATAGCCTTTTCTTTTTCATGCTCATTATTTTAAGGCTCTCAAATATTTCATTATAAGTCAAACTAAAATCAATATTAATATAACAAAATGTAGAGTTAGAGAGTACCTCATCATCATTTTTTACTATGAAGAACATGTGAGCTAGATATCCTTTTGAATGCTCACCTTTATAATCACTTGTGTCATCCCTAAAGGAGGCTTTAAGTGCCTTATTATTCCTTTATCCATCTTCTCATTCTTGTCATTTTTCTCGTATTTGTCACTTTCTTTGAGGAGAGGACATTAAGACTTCTTATGTTTGGGTTTCTTATATTAAAAGCAAATAATATTATTTGATTTACATTTTCAATCTATTTTACCACATTTGCAGTCCTTGCTTTTGAAAGAGTTCTTCTTTAAGATTTTTTTAAAAAAATTAGTGATTAAGGAAATATGTTCTTCATCTCTTTCACTATTTGACTTCTCTTCTTCTTTCCTCAATCTTTCTTTGAGGCTTTGAATGCTAAATTCTTTTTCTTTGGAAGCGTTTTTCTTTCTTATATCTCATGGAGCCTCATTTTGTATATAAGAAGAGACCCAATAAGCTCCTACAATAGTAGTGTTGTTAGATTCTTAGCTTCTTATATGACTGCCACTTTAGCTTTCCATTGCAATTTTCTTACGATTTTGATGTTAATATAGGTTTTTTCAAGACTTTTCAAAGCATTGATAATATCAATTAATCTATTAAACATACTAAATATGCTTTCAACATGCTTCATTTGAAACAATTCATTTAGTACGTTAGCACGCCAGCTTTTCTTTCCTTCACTTGATTTGTTCCTTCATGTGTAAATTTAGAGTATGCCAAATTCTATGAGTCATTCACACATAGAAACTCTATTGAATTTGTTTTTACCTAATGCATAAAATAAAAATTGAACATTGCTATTTAAGGAAATTAGTCTCTCGTCTCAAAGATTCCATTCATCTTTTAGCTTGAGAGTTTTTTTCATCATCTATAATTTAGTAGGAATGGACAGTCCACTTGGGAAAAATTTCCCCATATCAATATTTTAGCCATCAAGAAAAATTTTATCCACATATTTCAATTGAGATAGACATTTTCATCAAAAAAGGGGGATCCGCTAATATTTTACCCCTCTTGGTTAAACAATGATGAAGATGCTCCTAAATATTCAACTAAAATCTTTTCTATAGGAGTTCATTTGAAACGCTAGCCTTATAGACCTGCTTTGATCCCATTTGTTAGTCTGTAATTGCACCCAAGATAGGGGTGAATTAGGTGTTTTAGAAACTTAACGTAAAAGGTACCATCTTAATAAAACAATAATCACATTTTATAAAGGATGAAAGTATGAAGTAAAATCAAAAGAGACATACGAACAGATTTGCAGTGGTTTAGTAAATAATTTTTACCTATATCCAGTCCCAAGAATCTTTTTGGATTTCCACTATAATTCTTCTCTCAAGGTGAAGGATAACCTTTGCACAATCTTTACTTAGAAAAAAGGATCATTTTTACAATCTTTCTTTAGATTTAAGAGGAACCTTAATGCCACTATGACACACTCAAATACAATCTACAAGAACCCCAATAAAAGCTTATAACTCAAAATGAATTACTTTATTAATTTAATAATTTCAAAAAGCTCTCTCACTCAAAATGAGACAATGAATGCTTAAATGATTCAAAAACACTTAAAATATGTGTAAAAGACACACAAATGGTTATTAATGTAAGAACTATTGAGAAAACATATTTTGTTAGCAATAGTCATTGGAGCTAAAAATTAGCTAGTATAATATCTAGTTACAGAGCACTAGTTGACCAATATAACATTATTAGTCGACTAGTATGCATCGAATGCATAGATTCACTAGTCATTAAGAAATTGATCGACCACTAAGTATATTAGTTAGCCAATATGGCACATTGGTCGACTAATTGATAGCACGTCGTAAAGTTAGTCAAAATAAAATAACTACACTACTACTATAGCAGTGGTGAGTCTAGGTTGATCCCACAGAGAATGTGTGTAAAGTTTTTGAAACGAAATTAATTAGTGTTTAGGAAAAAAGGGGGGCTTTGGTTTTAGAAAGAAGAAAATAAAATGAAACTAACTAATAAAAACAAATTAAAGAAAACATGCAAAAAATGATAAAAGTGGGGAATTCGGTAGGGACCTAGTTCTTCGGTTCAATCTCGACCTACACCCTAATTAAACATATTTCCTTGATTTGTTGTTCTTAAATCTCTCCTAGAATATTTGTGGGTTAATAATTAACCCAAGTTTTCCCTTTGGTAGTGTTTAATCAAGATACGATCATTTTAAACCTAACCACCGAATAACTTAGGATATGATCTTGATAAGTTTGAAATGCATCGTATTTTAGGGTATAGTTTGATATGTGTTTATCTGTTTATTAAGTTGTTTAGTATGTATTTTCGGTATTATTGTGTTAGTTTGTGAATTATTAGTGTTTAATTGTTTTTATAGGTTAGTACAAGCATTTGAGCTTAATTATTATGTCTTTGAGGTACTGTTAGTGTCTTTATTTTCTATCTTTTTGTGTGTTAATTTTCATTATTCTTGAGGTTTGAAGTTATGCTTAATGGAAATTAATCTTGTTTTATGTCAAGGTGTATTTTGGAACAAAATAGAAAGAACCGCGACAATTTTGGGATAACAAGAGCTGAACCAGACGTTGACCGTAATTAGACGTGGCCTCGTGCAACAACCAAGAGCTTGAAATGCAGCAGGTTGGAAGTAGGAAACAAATGAAGCAAACGACGTAGAAAAAGGGTTTAAAAGGGCGTAAATAGTCTTGCAAGGAAGCAAAGATTAAATTGTCAAATCAGTTAATAGGCTTGTAAGAAAGCAAGAAAACAACGTGGAGACCAAAAGCATGAAACGCAGCACATGGGATCAAAACTACATCTTAAATTGTTGCATCAAGTGACAGAAGTGGGAGGCAGAAAAATATAAAATAACTCAGCCAAAACGTTGAGGTGGGGGGAAAGGAGCGTGAAAGTGGCGTGAATAAAAAAACCCTCAACACATTATTTGAGAGATCAAGCAGCGTGAGGAGGGAGAGAATAAAGAAAGGAGGCTGCGTTAGAATAGAGAGGAGGCTTCGTTGCTGGCGCAAGTGTGGACAAAAATGCTGGACTTCTTAATTCGTAAAAGAATCACGCAACAGTAGAGAGGAATAGGAGGGCTGTGTACAATAGAAGATTGGCGACAGCTAGGCAAAAGAAGGAGCGTGAGGTCAGTGAGAATAAAAAGAAAGAAGGCTGCCGCAAATAGCATATAGAGAAGGATGCCCGCAACAGTCCTAACACCAGCAACAGTCCCAACGCCAGTGACAGTCAAAATAGTTAGGAAATCATGATGTTGGGTAACTAAACTTTTAATTCTTGGTTTACGGAATCCTAGTTATTGAATTTTGCATATTGTGAGACTTTTGTTCTTTATTTCAATCGATTTATTAGTCGAGTATTAATTATTTTTTTGGGTCATTATTTGATTGTTTGATTTTACAGCTAGGTGCACAACTAGTTTGTGATTTTATTCAATCAATCGCCATATTAAACAGGTTGACGTTCAATTCTTTTAATCAAAAGTAGCGACTAGGATTTTTTTCTACTACGTTAGGGATATGATTCTAGGAAAAATAATTGTC
>JAOSBL010131513.1:0-17230 GCA_027568915.1 Erythroxylum roraimae | reverse complement strand
GATCATTTGAAAAAGGTTAGAATCGTACTTCATCGATGTAAAGAAAAGGGATTAATATTAAGTAGAAAGAAAGCTAGCATTGCTCAACAAACTATTGAATATTTAGGAATAGAATTTCATCATGGTTATCTCAAATTACAACCTAATATACTAAAAAAAATGCAATCATTCCCAGGTCAATTAACCAATAAGACACAAGTACAACAATTCCTTAGCTTATTAAACTATATCTCTGATCAAGGATTTCTCAAAGAATTAGCAAAAGAAAGAAGAGTTTTGCAGCTAAAATGTAGTACAAAATATCAATGAAATTGGACTTCAGCAGATACTCAAGCAGTACAACGACTCAAACAAATCTGCCAGAAATTACCAACCCTTTATAATTATCTTCCTAAAGATAAATTATTAGTCCAAATAGATGCTAATAAGGACACATAGGCAGGATGCCTTTTGGCACAACCACTCAAACTCAAGAAGTATCTACTTTGCAAGTATATAAATGGGACTTTCAATCCCACTGAACTGAAGTATACAACTCATGAGAAGGAAACATTAGCCTGTCTCAAAACTTTGAAAAAATGCAGATAGATTTATTACCGGTTGAATTTAAAATTCAAACGGATTCGAAGTATTTATGTGGATTCATCAAGTATACAATTAGATCACTTTATAACCAAGGTCGTCTCATTAGATGGCAATTGGAATTAAATCAATATACATTTTCAATTCAATATATAAAGACTACTAACAATTTTCTTGCAGATATTCTTACTCGAGAATGGAAGTAGTTTTGAAACAATTAGAGGATACATTAATCCAGAAGGAAGCTGAATTAATAAACCTTCAACAGAAAACCAGTACAGTCACCAAAGAGATAAATAGACTTCGAACCACCATTACATTGTTAAAAGAACAAGATCAACCATCTAGTTGTACCGATCAACCAACCAAACCTCTTAGTACAATCTCAATCACTACATCACCACAATTATTCATTCCAAGCTCATCTAGTAACCAACAGCCTCTTTTACCTACAAATTCATCAACCCAATCCGAAATCAAAGAATCCAAAGAGTCAAAAGTCTATGTTATGTATAATGAACCCAAGGTAGGGATATATGATCAATGGCATTAGACAGCTTCTCATATTACCGAAAAAAGCAGTATTATACACAAAAGTTTCCCTACTAGATCTGAAGCAGAAAAATTATTACAAGATTTCCAAAATCCAGCACTTCGTCCTCAGTATAAAACAGTACTCACCAGCAGTTCTCCAACACCTCCGAATATGAAAAGTCTAAGAAAGGCTATAAATTTAGAAAGAATTCACAACCTTCCTACAAAGACTTTAGAAGACTTTATCAACCAGGGAGCTAAAATAATCACAGCAGAAACATTTTGTGATTGTTTTCAATCACTCAATGAATGGACAACGGCTATGAAACCTCTTCAGTATTATCCCCAGAATTGAGGAAGATTTGGACCAAAAGCAATTATCTTTCCCGGAGCTGATGCGTTAACAACTTACTTATTATTTCAAAGTGGACTCATTGATACAATCTACATTCAAGATTTACAACTACTATCCGAATTCCCCATTGGATTTACCAGTACAGTCAAAAATTACAAGGATAGATTTGCCAAGGATCGGGAAATATTCATTAAAGTCTACAGCAGCTACCCTATTTTTGCAGAAGCAGAAACCAGCACTAAAGCAGTAATCAAAGTACACCGAATTGCTTATTTACAAATTGGAGTAAGCAATGGTATTTATCCACCAATTGATGAACCACTAAAATATGAATTTCATTGGGACACTATCAACAAGCTCAATCTCAATTGTCTAGAAGGAGTATTCAATCAATGCAACAGAATTAACAACGAATCAATGCTCAAGATTAACTACAAAGGACCACAGATGATCATGCTCTCAGCATACAAAGCACCTTTTAGTCCTGAAGCAGTACAAATTATCCAATCATTCAGTCAACCTTTTATACATATGGACGACATTTTTGCTCACTTATCAGAAGCATGGCAGTATGCCATTTGCCACCAATTACGAGACTATCCAGCACACAGATGTATGCTATGTCCCACTACATCAACTACAGGACTACCATCACAAGAAAAGGACGACTCTCCTGACGACACAACCATCATGATTGAAGAATAAAGCAAAAGGCGGAAAAGACAAAGCAAACCGACAAGCATGTAGGTCCATTCAGACCACAGCTTTGTAAAAAGATGTACATTAGTAGGGCATCTTACTTTTTACTTTTTCTTTAGCATAAATGTAATCTCTCGAGCTCTCAGATCTTACTAAAATACTAAATAAACAATCTGTTTGCTCAAACCTCTCTTCGCGATTCGCCTTCGGTTGGAATTCAAGCATATCAACAGGTATGAGATGCAATTGTTATTAGTGTTTTATCACAATAGATGCATTACTAATCATAAACTCTTTTTTACAGCATGACAAGTTATTTTGAAAGAAAACGAATACTCAAAGCTAATATCACTTTCACTTATACTAGAGATGAAGAATTAGAACTTTTACTTATTAAATATACAGCTCGAAACAAACAAGCTCATAATACCTACATCGACTCCATATATGATCAACCAGAAGATCATCCTCTATACTCACAAGCACAAGCTATCAAGGAAGCAGCTCTTTAAATTATGAAGGATACTGATCAACTTATTACACTAATTAAAGCACTACGTACTGATTTGTATCAACTTAGAGCATATTATGTATCTTTAATTAAATCTCTTATTGATTAATAATATGTATTTTGAACTTACGTCATTTAAAACAATTAATTAGACTTTATCAAGAAGTAGAGCAAGAACAATTAAAATATATCAGTTTTTATAAGATCTCATAATTTTAGCTAAACAAAATACAAATCAAGAAATTTTAAATGAAGCACGTATTTTATTAGATCAGACGATATATATCTATGAATCAGTAAAAGCAGATAAACAAGAAACATTAGATTAAATTCAATATTTAATTGATTAAGCATGTCATGTATACAATATTTTATGAATTATTGTTTACAATATTTAATTATTCTTTTACATTATTCCTTGTATCTCTGTTATATGCACTATTTATTACTATTTCTCTATTTAAGTATCATGTTTATACCCTCTATTGATTTAGAATATACGCCTTGACAAGGGGTTCAACTTAAAGGTAGCAGAAGCGTGGTGGGTGTATAGATAGAATTGGGACCGTTAATGTCAACATGTGTTTTCATTAGCAAAGGCGAGAAGACGCAGAATTTGGTTTATTTTTAAATTTAATTGTTTTAATTGTTGTAAGATTTCTGTTTGTGTATGTAACAATAGATCGATTTTTTCTTCTACTTGTTTTTGTTGATTACTAAGATCAGCAACTTGTTGTGTTAAGGTAGTCATAGTATATTTTTGACATAAGTAGTAAGGTCAGTAATCTGATTTTGAATATTATCTAATTGATTCCTGTGTTATAGGTTCAAGAAAACGCAATGGTCTTTGTATGTGAAAGGAATGTGATCTATTGAGTAAAGGCACTTGTGGAAGAGATTGTTCAGAAAATGAATGTCTTCGATTAATAGGTTGTGAAATAGTAAAGGGATATTGTATGGCCGGTAGTGGTCTTAATTTTGTATGAAATTTTGTTCCTACTTTTGCTACATCTTGAAAGAGTTGATCTATATAAATTTGTTCTGTATTTTTAAATTCAATACTATGAAGAGAGTTGGTTAAAGCGTAACTAATTTGGTAAGTAATTGAAAAAGGATATTGTCCTTGGGTCATTAAATGTTCTTTGTAAAACTTATATGCAATAGTAATAGTGTTTTGTAAACCAGAGGATAATAGAGGAATTCCTAATTTTAATCTTGCATTAAATTTGATTTTTCCATAGGCTAAGTTTCCATTCATCATTCCAATAATTTGGTTGTTTAAATTAGTCATTCTTTCATCTAAAATAGCCATTCTAATGGGTGAATCGATTTCTTCCTAAAAAGTAGATTTAAGTAAAATTTGTATTGTAGAAAGATGAATATAACCAATTTTCTTTCGTTTATTTTCAGGTGATTGTTGTATTTGTCTTAAAATTTGTTCTTGATCGATGAGATTAATTCTAATATATCCGTTACATTGATCGATTCTGACAGGTGATTTATAAATCATTTTTCCAAAATAGATTATATTTTGTCGATTGAATAATTTTTTAATAACTAATTTCTGTATATCTTGTCCAGGTTTTAAATCTAATTGAGTCTTTGCTATTTGTTTTTGTTTATCTTGTGATAATAAAGTAGAAACTTGAAATGTTCCTAAAGATTCAGTGAGTTCTAAGGTGTCTACATCTAAAATCTTTGAATCTTTTTCGATTTTGACTAGATTATGCATACTTATCTGTGATGATAGCGTTGATGATTAGTATTAATAGTTTCTAATGTATTTAATTGTTCGGTATATAACTGATGTAATTGTTAAACTACTGCTAAATGTTCTTCATACGGTCTTCTACTTAGTCTATGAACTCCGACAAAAATGAGATAATTAATACGTGTTTCGTTATATTGTATATGATCTAAATATTTGGCTATATTATCTTGTGTATGTATAATTTGTTCTTCTATATCAGCACAAATAGGACAAGTCATTAAAATTCTATAATATAATCATCTGTTTCATTATATTGTATATGATCTAAATATTTGGCTATATTATCTTGTGTATGTATAATTTGTGCTTCTATATCAGTAAAAATAGGATAAGTCATTAAAATTCTATAATATAATCATCATCTTCAAAAATATAATAATCGACATTAGTATTAAGATTAAATATATGTCTCCATAAATAATCTAAACTTATCTGAATATAATCCATGCAAGCAAGAAAATGTAATTCTAAATCAATAGAAGGTATAAACATGATACTTAAATAGAGAAATAGTAATAAAGAGTGCATATAACAGAGATAAAAGGCATAATGTAAAAGAATAATTAAATATTGTAAACAATAATTCATAAAATATTGTATGCATGACATGCTTAATCAATTAAATATTGAATTTGATCTAATGTTTCTTTTTTATCTGCTTTTACTGATTCATAGATATTTATCGTCTGATCTAATAAAATACGTGTTTCATTTAGAAGTTCTTGATTTGTATTTTGTTTAGCTAAAATTATGAGATCTTTATAAAAACTTATATATTTTAATTGTTCTTGCTCTACTTCTTGATAAAGTCTAATTAATTGTTTTAAATAACGTTTAAGTTCAAAATACATATTATTAATCAATAAGAGATTGAATTAAAGATACATAATATACTCTAAGTTGATACAAATCAGTACGTAGTGCTTTAATTAGTGTAATAAGTTGATCAGTATCCTTCATAATTTGAAGAGCTGCTTCCTTGATAGCTTGTGCTTGTGAGTATAGAGGATGATCTTCTGGTTGATCATAGATGGAGTCGATGTAGGTATTATGAGCTTGTTTGTTTCGAGCTGTATATTTAATAAGTAAAAGTTCTAGTTTATCATCTCAAGTATAAGTGAAAATAATATTAGCTTTGAGTATTCGTTTTCTTTCAAAATAACTTGTCATGCTATAAAAAAGAGTTTATGATTAGTAATGCATCTATTGTGATAAAACACTAATAACAATTGCATTTCATACCTGTTGATAAGCTTGAATTCCAACCGAAGGCGAATCGCAAAGAGAGGTTTGAGCAAACAGATTGTTTATTTAGTATTTTATGAAGATTTGAGAGCTCGAGAGCTTACATTTATAGGAAAGAAAAGTACTAAAGGCCAAAGAGGCCGACTTAACTTGACATAAAGAAAAAGCAAAGATGCTAAAGAAAAAGTAAAAAGTATGATGCCCTACTAAAGTACATCTTTTTACAAAGCTGTGGTCTAAATGGACCTACATGCTTGTCGGTTTGCTTTGTCTTTTCCGCCTTTTACTTTATTCTTCAATTATGATGGTTGTGTTGTCAGGAGAGTCGTCCTTTTCTTGTGATGGCAGTCCTATAGTTGATGTAGTGGGACATAGCGTACATCTGTGTGCTGGATAGTCTCGTAATTGGTGGCAAATGACATACTGCCATGCTTCTGATAAGTGAGCAAAAATGCCGTCTATGTGTGTAAAAGGTTGACTGAATGATTGGATAATTTGTACTGCTTCAGGACTAAGAGGTGCTTTGTCTACTGAGAGCATGATCATCTGTGGTCTTTTGTAGTTAATCTTGAGCATTGATTCGTTGTTGATTCTGTTGCATTGATTGAATACTCCTTCTAGACAATTGAGATTGAGCATGTTGATAGTGTCCCAATGAAATTTATATTTTGGTGGTTCATCAACTGGTGGATAAATACCATTGCTTACTCCAATTTGTAAATAAGCAATTCGGTGTACTTTGATTACTGCTTTAGTGCTGGTTTCTGCTTCTGCAAAAATAGGGTAGCTGCTTTAGACTTTAATGAATATTTCCCGATCCTTGGCAAATCTATCCTTGTAATTTTTGACTGCACTGGTAAATCCAATGGAGAATTTTGATAGTAGTTGTAAATCTTGAATGTAGATTGTATCAATGAGTCCACTCTGAAATAATAAGTTGTTAATGTATCAACTCCGGGAAAGATAATTGCTTTTGGTCCAAATCTTCGTCGATTCTGGGGATAATACTGAGGAGGTTTCATAGCCGTTGTCCATTCATTGAGTGATTGAAAACAATCATAAAATTTTTCTGTTGCAATTACTTTATCTTCCTGGTTGATAGAGTCTTCTAAAGTCCTTGTAGGAAGGTTGTGAATTCTTTCTAAATCTATAGCCTTTCCTAGACTTTTCATATTCAGAGGTGTTGGAGAACTGCTGGTGAGTACTGTTTTATACTGAGGACGAAGTGGTGGATTTTGAAAATCTTGTAATGATTTTTCTTCTTTAGATCTAGTAGGGAAACTTTTGTGTATAATACTGCTTTTTCCGGTAATATGAGAAGCTGCCTGATGCCATTAATCATATATTCCTACCTTGGGTCCATTATAGATAACATAGACTTTTGACTATTTGGATTCTTTGGTTTCGGATTGGGTTCATGAATTTGTAGGTAAAAGAGGCTGTTGGTTACTAGATGAGCTTGGAATGAATAATTGTGGTGATAGAGTGATTGAGATTGTACTAAGAGGTTTGGTTGGTTGATCGGTAGAACTAGATGGTTGATCTTGTTCTTTTAACAATGTAATGGTGGTTCGAAGTCTATTTATCTCTTTAGTGACTGTATTGGTTTTCTGTTGAAGGTTTATTAATTCAGCTTCCTTCTGGATAAATGTATCCTCTAATTGTTTCAAAACTGCTTCCATTCTCGGGTAAGAATATCTACAAGAAAATTGTTAGTAGTCTTTATATATTGAATTGAAAATGTATATTGATTTAATTCTAATTGTCATCTAATGAGACGAACTTGGTTGTAATTTGATCTAATTGTATACTTGATGAATCCACATAAATCTTCGAATCCGTTTGAATTTTAAATTTAACCGGTAATAAATCTATCCGCCATTTTCTCAAAGTTTTGAGACAAGCTAATGTTTCCTTCTCATGAGTTGTATACTTCAGCTCAGTGGGATTGAAAGTCCCATTTATATACTTGCAAAGTAGATACTTCTTGAGTTTGGGTGGTTGTGCCAAAAGGCATCCTGCCCATGTGTCCTTACAAGCATTTATTTGAACTAATAATTTATCTTTAGGAAGATAATTATAAAGGGTTGGTAATTTCTGGCAGATTTGTTTGAGTCGTTGTATTGCTTGAGTATCTGCTGAAGTCTAGTTCCATTGATATTTCGTACTACATTTTAGCTGCAAAACTCTTCTTTCTTTTGCTAATTCTTTGAAAAATCCTTAATCAGAGATATAGTTTAATAAGCCAAGGAATTGTTGTACTTGTGTCTTATTGGTTAATTGATCTGGGAATGATTGCATTTTTTTTATTATATTAGGTTGTAATTTGAGATAACCATGATGAAATTCTATTCCTAAATATTCAATAGTTTGTTGAGCAATTCTAGCTTTCTTTCTACTTAATATTAATCCCTTTTCTTTACATCGATGAAGTACGATTCTAACCTTTTTCAAATGATCTTCTTTATCTTGATTAGAAAAGATAATAATATCATCGATATATACAAATGTAAATTCTTCTAACCCGTCTAAATTATTATCCATAAATCTTTGATAAATACTAGGGGCTTGTTTTAATCCAAATGGTAAAACATTCCATTGATAATGTTTTGAGGAGGACACGTGAATGTTGTTAATTCTTTTGTATTATCGTGTAATCTAAGTTACCAGTAACCAGACATCTAATGTAGTAAACCAAGTATGTTCTTTAAGTTTAGATATAATATAGTCTTTTCTTGGTAATTTATAGGCATCACCTATAGTTGCTTCATTTAATTTCTTATAATTTATAACCATACATCTTTTTCCTCTTTTTTGTTCAGCTGAATTATTTACATAGAAAGCTGGTGCAAAATGTTTACTTGTACTTGGACTAATTAATCCTTTTTCTAAAAGTTTGTTACATTCATTTATGAATTCTTTAACATCTTGTTGAGTATAAGGAATATTATTTCGTATATTAATTTCTTATTTTTCTTTCTTTTTCCTAGTATTGTCAACTGTAGTGTATAACTGTTCTGTATGATTAAAGTTTAATTTTTGTACTGATGAGGTTATTTCAGCTAACTGTTGTTGAATGTTACGTTCTACATCTTCTAATGGTTCCTGATCTAATAACTCGTGTGTGGCTATATCATCCATGTTGTCTTATTAAGTGGATTCTATACATATGATTAGCAGATTCTAATTCGGCTAATACATACTGGTAAATATTTTGTGTAGCTTGCAAATGAGATTGCATTTTTTCAATTGTTTCGGGATTAGTCAAAATATTTGAATTACTATAGTTTATGAGTCTACGAGCAAATTTATGAGTTTCTAACTGATATTGATTAACTAATTTTTGAGTTTCATTTTTATATTGTATTAATAAAGCACAATGTGAACAATGATCTAGCTGTTCCATGTTATTTTTTTATTTTGTATCCTTTTTGATCCATTCATTAATCTTTTCTATTATATGAATATATAATTCTATTTTTCGTTGGCTTTCAGAAATGCATTCTTGATAAGGACTATCTCTTATATCTTCTTGATAAATTTTAATATAATCATCTAAAACCTTTTTCATACTTTTTAATTTATTATTTGCACCATCTAATTCGGTTAGGTAAATTCCTTCTATTTTTTGAATATATCGATCTGTATTGATTAAATTCTCCATGGTTTTCGTGTTATGGCTAGCTCTGATACCACTCGGGGAACTGTATAAAAATAAAATAGTTATTATTATTACTATTATTATTTCATTTTTATATTATTTTGTATTTTTAAATTCTTGATTGTTTTTAATTTGATTGATTTTATTAATTATATGTATTATTATATAATTGTTTGGCTAATATAAATATATATATGTATATATTGCACACCCATGACATGCAAGCAAATATATTTTGTCATTATTATTATTATTATTATTGTTGTTGTTGTTGTTATTAAAAAAATTATTATTTTTAAATTCCTTATTATTATAAATCTTCTTCTGATTATTATTAAATTCCTTATTAGTATTAATTTAATTTAAGATTTAAATCCTTATTATTATTATTATTAAATTCTTCATTATTATTAATTTTTATGATGATGATGATTATTATTATTATTATTAATAAATTCTTCATTATTATTAATTTTATTCTATTTATTATTGAATTTATTAATTTTATTATTATTCTTATTACGATAGAATAATAACAATTTTGTTAGTTAAAATATTATAAATGAATATTTTAATTAAATATTTGTAAATATTTTAATAAATTAAAAGAAAGCAAAAATGCAAGTATCAGTCGTCAGTTTCACTGTTTAAAATCAAATTGAAATTAGGTTATCTTCTCCCTTTCTTCATTTCTCACCGGCATTCTCTCTTCTTCTCCTGAGACTGTCTGTTGTTCTCCGGTAAACGTCTATTTCTGCGTGAATTGTGGATTTATTGCTATCTAAGGTTGAGGGTTATAGTACTGGAGCTGGGTTGATACCGACTGAAGTTGGGTTATCTATTTATGATTTTTGCAGCATTTGCCATCATAATGCCCCCTAGAAGATCTAGAAAATCTGAAGAAACCATCATAGCTAAGGTGAGAGGGGACAATGCTGCAGACATTGCAGCTGTTTATGATGCCCCTTTTCTTATTTTCTCAGACAAAGAAGGTATGAGGTACAATGTTCTGAGGACTAAAACTATTGAAGTACCTACATATTTTAATTTTGATATGCTAGAACAAATAAGGCTTAAACATAAATTGTTGAGATTCTGTGAGAGAGGTAAATGGGAACAATTTGTGAGTATTAGTTACCCTGTTTACCGTGAATTAATACTAGAGTTTTTCACTTCTTTAAGGTTTGAGTCAAGTAAACCGCAAAAATTATGGTTTAGATTACGAGGGCAGGCTTATTGTTTGGATGAGAATTTGTTAGGACAACTATTTGGTTTTGCACAAAAACAAGTAGAAGATGGCCATCAGTTATTCTCATGTAGTGCTTATTGGAAATATTTAACTGATTTGGAAGAGTATAATCCTCATATTGCATCAAATGCAAACATTCTTAGTCCGAAATGGTTGCTTGTGCATAAATTCATGTGTTCTTCTGTGTTTGGGAAAAGGCAAAGTACTAAATGCTCGGCGAATGAGCTGTTTTTATTATGGTGCATTGATGAAAGGCATAAGCCGAACATGTTTGCTCATGTTTCTCAAACTTTGATCCAATTAGTGAGAAGAAATGGAAACAGTTTAGGAAATGGTTATTTAGCCATTGCTTTTGCTGTGCATTTTGAGATTGATGTTAGTGAACTAACCTTGGTGGATTATCAGTATTTTGATGTATTGTACTTAAAATATTCGGAGATCATAGAACACAACAGCATACAGCTCCGAGATCCTCGGAAACGTACAACAGTGAAACACAGGTTTTCAAGTACAGTTTCAGGTTCTACACTTCAACCTATAGACGATTTTTCATCAAATGAGAGGAACAATAGGAACCACAACAACAACAGCAACCTGGTTGGGCCATGATTTACACACTCATGGTTCAAAACAACAGAAATACACAACAGCTGAATTTTATGAAGCAGTGAATGGACCAGATATCCCAGGATGTGCGATACGTGGGAGATGCAAGGACTCGACGTGCCATCTCCAACCCCAACGCCTCCGGGATCTCCTCAAGCTTCGTGAATATAACAACTATGACATTTGTATATGTAGATGTGGTAGACTTAAATTACACTTATTATTAATTATCTGCTTCTTAATATTAAATTTATTATTCTTATTAGTATTAATTTTATACTTACTATTATTAATTTTGTACTTACTGTAATTAATTTTGTACTTACGCGAGTTTCCCTCAAATGCAAAACGTTTCCCACAGTTTCCCAAAAATGCATTTCGCAAAAATTCAAAACTCCATAATTCATTACTCATATATACTTTACAATTTCCCACATAATGAAATTACATTGCAGTAACATATTAATTAAACATTTCCGCAGTTAATGAATTACATTGAATAAACATATAAGCAACAATTTAAGAATTACACAAGTCACCAATTTTTAGTAAATGTTAAGTTTCTTTACTCGTGCAACTTTTAAAGAATTGCATAAGTCACCAACTTCCAGTAAATGTTAAGTTTGTTTACTTATGCAACTATTTAAGAATTGCATGAGTCACTAACTTTCAGTAAATGTTTAGTTTGTTTACATCAGCAACCAACAATCAGTTTTAGCCTATATTATTATCAGAATAATCTGTTACAAATACAGAACTTTTCAACACGAAGGCAACTACGATATTTGTCAATGAAAATACCAACTCCTAAATTATTTATTTCTTCCAAATTTGCTACACCAAATGTCTGTTACGCCTGTAAATCAATATGTATGTTAAATACTTCAAACAAAAAACATGTAATACAATTACTAAAAAATTAAAATTAAGACAAACTTTCTTCAATTTACCATAAGTAAATCAGTCATGTGCATTGAAGGTGGAATAACAATACTAACATTTTGTTGACTTGTTTCAACATCATTAACCTAATATGATAAATGATTCAAAGATTAATAACACATTACAAACATAAAATATTACAAACAATAGAAATAAATAGTTAAACAAAAAATACCAGAAGATTTGTTGCATAATGATGATGAGTGTATAGTATTGTTGTCTTATCCATATGAACACCTATTGGCTGCATTTCGTTATTGTCATAACCAATTGGTTGATAAATAAAACATGTAAATTGTTTAAAATTATTATACTCATAAGACAATATTAGAAATAGAACCTGGGATTGTTGTATACGATCTTCATGATTGTAAACCATACTTGTCAATTCCTTATAAATAGAAACTGTTTGCATTTGGTATTTCTCATTAGCAATAAAGCAAATTTTGTTAAAAACAAATAACACAACACATGCAGACATTATTAATTACCCAATGTCAACCTGTTGTTGATGTAATATGGAAGCTTGTATGCTGAAGATAATCTAAGTTTGTTAGGAATTATGTTCAGATTCCTGAATAAAGTCATTTAGGCAAAAAATACTTAAAATTATCATTATAAAAATTTTATACATCATTTCAAAACAATATCACTAAAATTTTAACCTGAGTATTGGAAAGGGGGATTATTGTCGGATCTACCATATTTGTTGAAGTCTTACATTTCTTCACATTCGTTCTCTTTAAACTTTTCTCTAGTCCACCCCTCAATCTCTTACTTGATGTAGGCTTTCTCTTCATTTTTATACCTCTTATGTGATTCATTTCAGCAAAATTAATGTCAGCTTCATTCAGCACATTCATTTCAGTATTTGAGCGCTGGCTAAACTCTTGATGTTGTGATATTTAGTTCTCTTGATCAACTATTTCTTTACCTTCCAATTTCTCATAAACTATGTTCAACATGTTCAAAAGATGATCTTTCACAATTTTATATGCATCTCTCCTCTCTGCTCCTCTTGTAATCAATCGCATGCTTAATGTACACAATTCTTTATACCTTATAGTTGACAACAGTTTAGGATCTATATCGGTTTCATTGACAGTTGACTCCTTACTAGCAATCGTCCAGCATTTTGCTTTCCTTGTCCATCTTTTCAAAATATACTTGCTTGGAATTGTCTAAATATTTTTGAAGTTATAAACCTTCAACACATGAGAGCATAAAATGCCGACAAACTTAAACTTCCCACAACGATAATAAACTTCATCATTACATGAATCATAACTGATCAATTTAGAGTAACTCTACCTAGCAATACTGATCTTATATTTCTCAATCGTTCCATATTCACTGTAAAGACGAAAACTAGAATCATAACAATGATTCCATTGATCTTGAAAACATTTAAAAACTTTTGGCGTGTAAACAGTAGCTGCATGCTTTAAAATTTTAACCGGGGCTAACAATGTTGGACTATTGACATTACTTCTAAAATCAACTTTTAACTCCTCAAATTTACGATCATCAATAAGCCGTAGGAAGTGATTAAAAAATTGTAATAAGTTATGTTGATAACTGACGTACCTTTTTATCATACTATTCATGCTCTCACTTCGTTGAGTGATCATTATGTCTGCACAAAATATTTTGCGCCTATAAACCAAAGCCAATTTTTCTTTAATATGATACATACGTTTCAACCATACATTATCTTCAAGTTCATATTTTTTCAATATCTTATTCTATACAATGCGAAAATCTTCTTCTTTATAGTCATATATGCATGAAGTGAAATCCCTTGAAAACTCTTTAAACTTAGAAAATACATCACTCAAATGGATGACAGCATTTTGATAAATGTGTCAAATACATAGTCGATGATGAGTCTTTGGTCATCTTGAAGCTAATACCTTTGTGATTGTCGCATCCTGATCAATAAGAATAGTTGTAAGCTTTTTGTCAAACATCGCTTTATCAAATGTCTCGAACAACCACTCAAATGTAAGAGCAGTTTCATCATAGAGGAGTGCAACACCAAAAACTATTATTTGCTTATGATAGTTGACACCGACAAACAAAACAAGTGGACGACTCTCACCATTCTTCTTGTAAGTAATATCGAAGCATACTACATCACCAAAGTCTAAGTAATCATTCCTCATTTTTGCGTCAAACCAAAATATGCTAGTGATCAAATCATCTTCGTTGATTTGAATGGCATAAAAAAAATTCGGATCTTCCACCTGTATCTTATACAAATATTCTAACACCTTACGTATATCTCCCTTTTTCATGTCTCGTGTTCGTTTAGACTTTAAATAATTCTTGTAATTATTCGGAATAAAACCAACATTATTTCTCCCACCTGTTCGTCTCACCATAAGATCATGGGATGCTTTCAATTGAATTCCCACACTATTAGCCATTTCAATTTGCATTGCCGCAACCGAAGATATCTTTATGTAACTTCTATGCAAATGTGTTTTATTTAGGGGATGAAAGGTAGTGATTGTGCTCCTTCACAAATTGAATAACTTAAAATTTTCAAGTTTACATACTATTCACTTTCATCCTTGCCTCACAACTAAATCTTATTTCTGGCCGTGGAGCTCTTACATACAAATCTCTTCTATCGGTCATCCGTTTACCCTCAGCACTACAACAAAAAAGCCTACAAATTAACTTACCACTTTTATCTTTGTGACTTTTGCTTCGTCTAATTCCAAAGCCCACATGTTTCGCATAAGTTAAATAAAATTGATAAGCTTCTTCTTCTGTCGCAAACTGCATGCCAATTTTCGGTACTAACTATCTTCTAACCAAATCTCTTGCATTCATATTACTACTTTCGTTCTTAAAGCTAATATCATTGTTACGTTACTCATTATCAATTTCATAATTTAAACGATAGCATGGAATCGATGTACCATCCATTTTTACACCTGTGAAATTAACAAACGATGACCATTATTTTCAGATATAATTATTAACACAACGAAAAACGACTATTAACAAAAAACATAGGATGTTTTATTTTTTTCATCCATATGTTATTTCATTTTATAACAGAAAAAGCAATCAGAGATTTGATGTTAAGTTGTTTCCATTTTACAAATAATATATTTACGTTAACATTAACTACAACTTAATGTTAACCTACTCAACTGTTACACATTAATTATTACTGACGTATATGTAAAACCAAAAGCTATAAACACTCCTATAAAAGTCAGAAACGAAAATTTTTGAAACATCAACATTTACTTAAAACATAAATAACAACCAACTCAACCTTTACATATTAATTATCACTAACGTATATATAAACCCACAATTTATAAGATAACAGTGAATACGAAAATGTTAAACAGAGCATACAACTTATATAACAATGAATTCTAAATATCTTCAACAATTACTGTAATGTAATCATAAATAACAAATTATCTTTAACAACTAGCTACTAAATAAATAAACGAAAAAGACACTCATTTCTCAATAACTAACATAGATAAATGGTTAAAAAGCTAACAAAGAGAGAGAGATGAAGACTAACAAATTACATGTAAAAAGACAGGTTTGGGAGACAATCATAACTGAATTTGGTTGAAGAAATTAAAGTTTGTAAAAATGCGATAAACAAATAAGTTAAATGGCGAGAAATGTTAGTAATAATTGCTTTGAAAATGACAAACATTTCTAAAGTCATCATTATTGTAAATTAATTTCTTCAGATTTTATTAATATTGTATTTTTTAATTTGTTCATTATCATTTTAAATATAATAAAAAATATATAAGATTTATAATAATAAGTGTATATACTAAAGTCGGAAAACAATAATAATAATTGAAAATTATAAGAATAATTTAATTAATCAGATTAATAAAAATAATAAATTCAATAATAAAAAAATTAAATTAATAATAATGAAGAATTTAATAATTATTATAATATAAAATAGATCAGAATAAACATATTTAATTATAATAAATATATATATTCAAGTAGAAAATTAACAATAATAATAAGAATAATAACTTTAATCATAATAAGAGGAAAATTAATAATAATAAGATATTTAATAATAAAAATAGAAATAAAGATATATCCATTTCATCATAATAAGGGATTTAATAATAATAATAATACTAATATTAATAATAAATATAATAAAAAGATATATAAGATGAATAATAAGTATATATACTAAAGTCAGAAAATAATAATAATAATTAAAAATAATAATTATGTTAATCATAATAATAAAGTTAATAATAAGAAGAAGAAAATTACTAATTATAACAAATTTCATAATAATAACAGAAATTAAAATAATTAATAAATTTAATAATGATAACGAATATTATAATAATAATAATAACAATAATAATAATAATAATAAGGAATTTAATAATAAATATAATAAATACTTTGCAATAAATTTAATAATAATCCGAAGAAATTTAATAATCCAGTTATTATAATAAAAACATAAAAAAAATTAATTAATAAATTTAAGAATTATCATAATAATAATAATAATAATTAATACATTTAATAATAATAAGAAATTTAATAATGTTATGAATAATAATAAATATTTTTAATAAAAATAAAACATTTGTTAATAAAAGGTAGTATACTAAAGTACAAAACTAATCATAATAATAACATTAATTAAATAATTAAGAATTATAAATTTAAACATAATTAGCAGAAAATTAAGCATAAGAAGGAATTTTATAACATTAATAGAAATAAATGAAATTAAAAAATTAAATACTGATAAGGAATATAATCATAATAATCAAAATAAATACATTTAATTCCTTTTTAATATTAACAATACTACTAATTATAATAATAATATATATATAAAAAGGGAGGAAGATAGTCACGATCGCGAGATCGCGAATACTCCGACAATGTCGAGCGAGGCAGTCTCGCGATCGCGAACTCCTCCTTTGTTTAAGTCATTCACACCTGTTAACAATTATTATTATTATTATTATTATTATTATTATTATTATTATTATTATTATTATTATTATTAAATTCCTTATAATTTG
>JAOSBL010131337.1:0-17347 GCA_027568915.1 Erythroxylum roraimae | reverse complement strand
CTTTAAAAAGGAAATTTGCTGAAAACTTGAAGAACACGGAAGTGTTGGAAAAAGAAAACGTCTGCCTTAAGAAACAAGTAGACGATATGAAAAAGAAAGTGGCTGTAGATAGATCTGAAGAAATTAGTCAATTGAAACAAATGATTAATAGTCTTTCAGCAGATTTATCAACATTTACTGAAATTACAAAAAAGATGAATGATATGATTGGAAAATATAGACACCCAAATGATAAGAGTAGTTTAGGGTTCACTAATAGCAATGTTCGTCATGATAAGAGTTTTGTTCCTAACAGAAAGGAAAAGAAGCAACTTTTTTATTATTATTTGAGGAACAATTGCAAGACTAACCCCAAAAGACCCAAGAAAATATGGGTACCTAAGAAAGACATAATATATATTGCAGATCTCCTTTATTAGAAAAAGCAACCAGTACCAATGGTACTTAGACAGTGGATGCTCGCGACAAATGACGAGAAGAAGGTCTATTTTTCTAGACCTCCAAAATAAGCAAGGAGGATCAGTAACTTTTGGAGACAACCAGCAGGGCAAAATAGTTAGAATCGGCAAAGTTGGTAAAGATTTCAGGTTAATTGGCTACTGTGAGGCTGATTACGTTGGAGATAGGATTGATAGAAAGAGTACAAGTGGATGATGTCACTTTCTTGGTCATAATCTAGTTTCTTGGTCAAGCAAGAGGCAAAGTTTAATTGCTCTATTTACTGCAGAGGCTGAATATATGTCAGCTGCAAGTTGTTGTTCACAAACGTTATGTATTAAGTATCAGTTAGAAGATTACTCCATACAAGAAGAACAAATTACAATCTTCTGTGACAACACAAGTTCTATCAATCTATCAAAGAATCAAATACAACACTCAAGGGCAAAGCATATTGAAGTCAGACATCATTTTCTACGAGACTATGTACAGAGAAGAATCATTAGTCTACAATTTATTGAGACAAATCAACAATGGGCGGATATTTTTACTAAACCTTTGTGTGAAGTTAGATTCAAAGAAATCAGACGGAATTTGAATATGGTAATGCTGAATGACCATTCTTCTGACACATCATGACCCAGACGATTCACACTAGAAGAAGATAAAAATTCGTAAGTTTTTAAGTAAATAGTAACCGTAAGTTATAGACGGTAACTTTTTAAGAGTAGGTATTAGAGGGAAATCTTCTCAAGATTACAGAATACCTTTTCACTCTAGAATATTCTTGAATACTTTGAAACCAACGTGTTTAATGCTCTCAACCAAGATGATACATCACTCTGTTCTGAGCTTCAATTTCTTTCGTTTCATATTCTTACTTTCAGATACTAACATCGTTACCTTGAGCAAAATACATTTGTGTGTTTAGTTCTTATTGTTACAGATCACAAATGGAGCAATCTCTCGTTTATAGGAGACATGCTGATTTCATCTCCTTGAAGGAAAATCAGATGGACATTGAACCAGAAATTGAAGCAGTTGGCTGGAAAAATTTCTTTAAGGTTCGTGAAAAAGTTTATCTGAATGAGATATATGCATTTTGGAAGAATGCAAAGGTGATATATGACACCTTAGTATCAATGCTAGATGGATTGTTGGTTATTGTGACACTAAATTCAATCAAGAAGGTCAGCGAGTGTCCAAGTATTGGAGCAAGGTTGCCTCATAATACAAAGTGGATTCCTCAAGGTTGTGTAGAAAAAGCACACCTCAATCGACAACTATATGGAAGTAGTGACCCAAGAGACAAGAAGGTGTCAACTCTTGTTCTGAAGGCTAGGATTCTACATTCACTGCTTCTTCATTGTGTTCTACCAAGATTAGGCTTGAAGCACATTGTGACAACGATGGATGAACAATGTCTGTTTCATCTACTCAATCATCAACCTATTAATCTTCCGTACTTAATTTTGAAGTACATGATGAAGTCAAAGAGAGATTCTAGCTCTTTAACGTATGGTATTCTGTTGATAAGGATTTTTAGAGATTCTGGAATTCTTCTCGACAGAGGTGATGAAAATGGATGTGAAAAGCACTATTAATGCCATCACTATTAGTAGAATGGGATTAAAGTTTGAAGATGAGGCGGATACAGGTTCTACGCTGAAAGTAAGATCTGAAGGAGAGCATATAGTAAGACAGAGTAGGAGTGAACGTGTTACACCTATAAGAAAAATAAAACCTCGATTGACAGGAAGAACATCAACAGAAGAAAAGACTAAGAAATCGTTTGATGTACTAATAAAAGTTAAGACGATTTCACAGGAAGAGGAAAGCCGGGTTAAACAATCAGCACAACAAGTGTCATTGAAGAGAAAAGCAAAGACACTTCATTCAGAAAAATCTAAACAGTCAAGAAGGCCACCAAGACTATTGACCTTATGTCAACAAGAAAAGAAGAAACAGAAAGTTTTGACTCTTGGTGAAGATTCTGAAAAACCAGAGAAAACACATCAGGCTACTAGATCAATTCTCTCAATTTTGTTAAGCCAGTCAGCAAAATCATCTAAAGAGACAGAGATAAAGAGAAACTTAGTATTTGAGAAGAAGAAGCCTCAACAACAACTTTCTTCTAAACCCGCAGAAGAACAAAAGAAGCAAAAGCCCAATGAGAAAAAGGTTTCTTCATCTAATATTAAACAGAAGACAAAGACAGTTGAACACTAATTGGAACCTTACAATCCTTCTCAACGTATCAACAAAAAGGATTTGAGAATGAAGATTATAGAAGAATCAGTACCTGTTCGAAGCAAAAACTCAGTTATTATTAGAGAACCTTCAAAAAAGTTAGTCAAGGTACAAGTCAAACCTATACTAATCAATGATCAATCAATACATCTTTTAAATCATGAAGAAAGAAGACTATATGGCATTCTGCGAGATGAAAAGACAAAACCATATCCAATGAAGATGTCAAAGGATCGATATACAATTTACCCGATTACAAGCAGAATATCAATAAAAATTGTGCCAGATATACAACCGAGATGTTCAAACCTCGTGTGAAATGAAGAAAAAGGGGAAAAGAAGATGATTTCTGAAGGAAATGAAGATGATCTTTCAGAAGAGCAGATTCAAGCAGCTATGCAGAACATAGATGATGCATGCAATACAGCTCAACCTGGAGGTACTCATATTACACATCACATTTCAAAAACATCAGGAAGTCAATTTGGAGTTTCCACCACAGATGCAAACTTCAAGGTAGTTGGCAAAGTGACAAAAGGACAGTACAGAAGTATAATGGTTAAAGGTATCAATTTCAACTTAGAGACCTTTGTGCATTTAATCATGCATTTCAGACCTTTAAGTTTCATACCATCAATTAAAGAAGTGTTACACCTTCTTGGGCAACCAGTTCCTAAATTACCTAGACCTGATGATCTTGAACTCCCAGAAGGAAAACAAATCTTTAGACTCCCACAATCACAATTATAGATTTAGACGTTCTACCTTCAGAACCATCTGTTGTTGAAAACCTTCATCCACCTAGTGAAATACAAAAAGATCCTTCTATTAATTCGGAGTTCTTGAAGTATTTCATGAATTGGACGGAAGCCAGTCACAAACAGAAGGAAATTCAGGAAGCTTTAGCAAAAGAAATTGAGGAAATTCATACTAAAGTTGATTACCTGAGTGACTCAGTGGGTAATCTTCATGAGGAAGTAGCTTTTCTACAGGTTACTATTGAACAAGATCTTAAGACGATCCGCACTGACATGCAACATATGTTTTTTGAAATTATGAAGCGTCTTCATTGAATTTTTTTTTATTAATAACAAATATGGGGAGAAGAGAAGAAAATAGAAAGAATATGAGGAGAACAAGAAGAGAAGATAGAAAATAGAAAATCTTTGTATCTTCGTATATCATATATGCACTTGCATTTCTTATGTTTTTGTCTCGTTATTCATCTATTCATTTGAATATCATTTTATCTTTCTAAACTTATGATTATTTGTTATCATCAAAAAGGGGGAGACTATTAAGTCAAGAAGACTTCACTTCTATTAATTTTGGTGACAACCAAATAATAATAATCTTATAAATGTATAAACTGTTTTGATAAATTTGTTAACTGTGCAAAAAAAATGTAAGTAGCACTTAGTCATCCCAGACGATGCATCAGCAATAGACGATACACGTCATCACAGACGAAGTGAAACAACAGACGAAGTGCAAACAACAGACGAAGCGACAATATTAGACGATACAAAGAAAAAGATACTCTAGAACGTTAGACAGTTAGTTAGTTGGAGTTAGTTACAGAACTCAACTAAATAACGGTTTCTAGAAGGTTAAAGAAGCAGTTTTCAAGAAGACAGTTGGAGACTTCGGCTATAAATACTAGTCCTAATCGAAAACTAAAATAACATTGTTTTATAAGAGAGAAAATTCTGATTGTACAATACTTAGAAAAATTCTGTATTCGAAGTGCGAAATAAGAGAGCGAATTCTATCATAACGTAAAGCTCAAACTATCTTTCTTAGAGAGAGAAAGAAAGGAATGTAGCCTGAAGAGGCTAAGGTAGCATAAAGAATACTTTGGGAAAGAGACCTGAAGAGGCTCTGGAAGGGCAGAAAGAATGCTTGTAAAGTTGAAGAGTATAGTGAAATCTCAGACAAACTCTGAGGACTGGACGTAGCTCAAGGTTTGGGGTGAATCAGTATAAAATCCTGGCGTCTATTCTCCAACCCTTATACTTTAATTTTCTTGTTGTTAGACGAGTAGATAAAATTACTTTCGATTTTAATAAGTATCAACTTTAGTAAAGTATCTTTAGTATTCACCTGATAGTTGTAAAGATATTCAAGAAATCTCAAAAGATTAATATTTTTGAAAAGATTACACAATTCAACCCCCTTCTTGTGTATTCTATATACTTTACGTGATTCCTATTTTAACAAGTGATTTACTTCAGTTACAACTCACAAAATCGGTTTTAAAATCTCTGCATATATATTGGAGCTCACACGTTTTTCTTTCAAAGAGCGTGACCAAGACAATTAAGTGAATGTTTAAGAAATTTTTATGGAACCACTCAAACGGAACAAAAGGAAGTGCAAAGGTGAAATGGACATACATTTGTTATCCAAAAGAAGAAGGGATCTCAATATATATTCGATTAAGCTCACCATTCAAACACTCCTACTAAAGTGGTTTTGGTGGATCCTTGAAGACGTGAAATCTTCATATTTTCTCAAAGGTAAAAGCGTATGGGAAATCAATAAAAAGCATCAAACTCTTTCTTTTTTTAATCAACTTATCCCAATGAGACATCTAGTCGAAGATGTTATGTCTTGTTCAATTGGCAACGAGAAACTCATTTCATTATGGTTTGATAACTGGTCAGGAATAGGAGCTCTCATACATTCCTTGGTTGAGGTAAGGCATTCTATCAAACTCCCACTTCACAAAAAAATGGACTCTTTCATTAGTTGAAACAGTTTGCAATTTCCTTCGTGCATTATCCATTTATAGCCAAATTACACTCCCTATTCGCTCCATCAGGACACTTTTTTCTAGCACAATTGGCCAACTCACCAACTATCCATTAAAAGCATGAGAGATCTTTTAAGATTGAGAAAACTTGTAGTGAATTGGTCTAGAATTATATGGAACAAGATCGTCCCTCCAAAGACTTCCTTTCTCCTATGGGTAGCCATTCAAAATCGTCTCAATACAGTTGATTGGATCAGGTACTTAAATGTAGATATTTCATGTTCATTTTGTTCAATAGAGGAACAAACACATGATCACTAGTTCTTCATATGTGAGTTCACCAACCGTATTTGGGGAACTATTAAACTGAAATTTCAATGGTCATTATAAGTTGGTATACTTTCAAGTGTTATACAATGGTTAGCGACTCAAAGTCCCCCTATGGATTCAATCTATTATGTAATAGTCGGCTTATGTATACAAACCGTTTGGAAGGAATGGAATGCTCGAAGATTTGAAGCTAAGAGGAAAGTTGACACCCTTCTTATATCAGAGATGTTGAACAATATCAATGAAGTACAAATGTTGAGAGGTGCAGTCTGAAGCCCCTACCATCTGTGTACTATTACTTGCCATATACACTATTCTAATACCTTGGATTAGGAATAATGCAACAATTTTGTAGACAGGATAACCCACTATGTATGTTTGTAGATGTACCGTAATTCTTTATTAATGAATTTCCCATTTTTATTAAAAAAAAACAAGTATGTTAATTTGTTTGGAAAGATGATTGTAATCAAAGAATTTGGAGATTGCAAAATTATTTCGTGATTAAACTCCTTTCCTTAGAGCAATATGAACATCTAATTCATTGTTTTCTAGACTTGATTTCATTTTAGACCTTATGAGTGAGTAGGTTTAACTTTTTTTAGTATCTTCAATTACATATTTTATGCCTAGTTTAGTTGGCTCTCCTTTATTTCTACTAATAATCAAATATTATTTTCCATTACCATTAGGGCATCCAAGTTTTATATACATGAAACATATATTTCTTTCTTTATTTTGGAATAAAAGTTTGTACTTTTAATATAATGTGTGTGAATGGCTAAAAATATTAGGAATTTTTTACTGCCTTTTTCATATCACCCATCTAAACATGTTACCTTAATCTATAGTGAGATTTGTAGTCTTCCCATATTAATACTCTCACAACTCAAAGATGGTTCATCACTTTTATTGACAACATCACACAAGTGTCATGGATATATCTCATAAAAGATAAATATGATTCTATAATTATTTTTAAAAGATTTTTATCATATGGTTAATATATAGTTCAACGAACTTTGTATTGAAAATAGTGTATAGTACTTAATTTTGATTTTTAGATAGCTCTTCCATAATAGTGGGATTTTATATAAATGCTTATGTAATGGAAATTCTAAATAAAATGGCACAATCAAATAAAAAAAACCATCATTTACTTGAAAACGTAAGATCCTTTTGTTCATTACCAATATTTTGAAAATATTCTGAGAAGACTTAGTCCTTACCATATATTATTTGATAAACATATTGCCATATAAGTTCTTAACTTCAAAATTCCTTTTAAATATGTTTCCACCATTTCCCCTATTTATAGAACTTCCTTCTCCTTAAAGGAATGAATATTTAGGTGTGTTGTTTTTGCATATACACCTATTCAAGGTCGGTCTAAACTAGATCTTAGGTCTCATAAATGTGTTTTCTTGTTTACTCAGCATCAAACAAAGGATACAAATGGTACAACCTTGAAAAAATATTTCACAACCATCCATGTTACTTTTTTTCAAAATCAAGCCTATTTCCTTCCTAATTTGTCTTAAGAGGAGAGATTAAGTTATCCAAAATATCTTAGGTATCAATTCCTTAAATAGTTTGAATTTGAGTGATTTAAATCTGGAAATTAAGGATTCTATTATAATTAGAACTTTAAATTATAAGATTACAAAATTTTGGAGTTCTTTTTAAGATCCTTATCCTTAAAATTTGATAAATTCTAAGAATGCCAACTTTTTTTTTATAAAGCAAGTAATTAATTCATTCGAAAGGTGGAAATTACATAGTGATTCGAATAACAACTCCTAGAGTTGGAGTTTGTACAAAAACCTAGCTAAATATAATATAATAAATTCCTAGCAATAGTAATTCCTATATTCTTATATGTGTCCTAATTTGAGTAAATATGAGTTTTTGATAAGTAGTAGTCATGACATTTATCCTTAATTTGAGGAAAAACTTCATCCAATTATATTTCTTGTAATCTTTTGTTTTCCCAAAGATCATGTTGTTTCTCATCCTGCCAATATAATAAACCAATATAACAAAACTAGTCTTGAAAATCTTTTGTATAACAAAACCAATCTTGAAAATTTTTTGATCCTCTCTACTTATCCCACTTAGTCTATTTAACCAAGTCAAACAACTAATTTAGGTTGGATTTCCATCTTACTGATTGACTAATTTTGAGTAATCAATCTTGTCATAACTGCAAGTGCATGATGTAGCTGTGGCTAGTACTGACAAGTACAGGTCGATCCCACAAAAACTATGAATACAAGTAATTAACCTTCTCCTATTATATAGCTTGAGGATTGATTTTAGATTTTTTAATTAAAAGAAACTAAAACTAAGCTAAGCTAAATAAAATAGGTAAGGAAATTGAACATAGAATTAAGGAAGCACTTAGGAAATTATCGATATCGAGAATTAGTATCTAGGTTTCGAATCCCCTAAACCCTTAACAGATTACCTTTTATTATGCAATTGTTTTATTAATTTATTGGACTGCGGAGACTCCTATGGTATGGTAGTAGCTGACCTTGAGTCTACTAACAACTAATCCTAAGATTTCCAACTGAATTACTATGGTTAAAGTTTATAGGATTGTTTTACCAATTTGTGAATCCCTGTATTAGGTTTGACCCTAATCTGGAAGATTTATGTCATCCTATCTCTAAGACAACAATCAACTCCTTCCAATTATTGTAGATCTATTCAAACCTAGGATTTCTCAATCTTTACGTAAGAAATTAGATTATGATATAATATTCTCGGGTTTATTAAAGCGTAAATAAAACACGTAATCATATCACAATAATCAATCAAAACAATTGCATTAATAAAGGAACCAGATCATATCGAAGTATTAAGATAAGGTTTATCTAACCTAAATACTAACTAAACAGAAATACGAATCGAAAACAATGGGTTCATAATTCTAAATCTCTCTGATTGTCTTCTATCAAATGTTTTTGCAATGTAGAGGTTTGATCTTGTATTTCGATGGATCTCTCGATGATTTCTTTGTGTTTTCACTTCTCTGTACCAAAATTAAACCTAGAGAAGGAGTTCCACTTATAGAATCATCTCCCCACATCTTCTCTCTGCTACTAAAAATTACAAGAATCCTGAACATGAGCTTAGGGAAGTACACGGCCAAGTGCACAGCCAATCATCGTTTCTGCACTTCAAATGTTCAATTTCTATCGTGATCTCATCCAAATTCTTCTCCTTTTAGTCCATGAAGGCAATTATCACCTATGAAAGCACTTGGAGCGAATTAAGTACGAAATTTATGATAAGGTATAAAATATCAAGCAAAATACATCAAATATGGGTGATAGAATATAGTCAAATATCTATCTATCAAACACCCCACCACTTAAGATTTTGCTTGTCTATTCATACTATACACCATCAAATCCTATTGAATCAAATTAACATACAATTAGAGTCAAGTTGTCTTAAAATTAACTTCGCAAGCAATATTAATAGTAATCACATCAACAATTGCATTGAAATCAAAATCATATATCTTTATATCATCACCAAGATTTCACTCAATGCATTCATGTGTTTAGGGTAAAAAGTATCGAAAATCTCAAGTAATGCATAATAGAATTCGTACCATATGCTTGTAATAAAATCATATCTCTACCACTTTTTATATAAGCTAGAAACACCAATCCAAAGGTCTTTATAAGGTTGTAATGGGGCTTATATAAGGTATGATTGGGATAATAACAAGGGTTAATTTGAAGGAAATTTACTATATGATATATTTCAATACTTGTTTACAAATATACACAGGTCCTTTCAATGTAACTCTATTGGTACTATATACTTATTTTTTTATGCTCTTTTTTCACACTATTCTAATCAGTACCACAATTCAACAAATATTGGACCTTTTATAAATTTCAAGTCTCAATAAGTAAATAATGTAAATAACCTTCAAGGTTCAAAACAATAAAAAGATCTTTAAAGAAAAATAAGATAAAGGTTAATGTGTCAATTTAATCAATGAAAAATGCTAAGGCTCAACTTGATTATTCCTAAAGGTAAATTTTTGGGTATGGTAATTTTCAAAGAAATAGGCTAAAACAAGTTTGTGAATCTAAGTGCCTTCATCATATCAATGCTTCTAATTTAACAAATATCGTCTCAATATATATAATGAAAGCAAGTTCTAAAATTATCCTACTATAAAGATATCACATATATGAAAGAATAATAAGAGCTTTAACAATTTTATAAAATTTGCTATTTAGACTCAAAAGCTCACAAAAAAATTAGGTATATATGTGTGTAAGTAATATGCAATTTCATTCAACTTGAAGAATTTCAATGATTACGAAAAATATGACTTAGAAAACTAATTTTATTCCAACCATAATCTTTTTGCATACCAATTTAAATCAATATTCAACAAAAACATTTACTCATAAACAGATTCAACCAATTCAAGATATCAATTAATAAAATTTATAATCAAGATTATAATACATTTGAAGAAATCAGCTAAATGTTAATCAGTTAAATGTTCATTAAAACCATCCCCACACTTAAAATTGGACATTGCCCTTAATGTACATAATACAAGTAGATATGCAAGCGAGAGGGTTGTTTGGTACTTTCCTTATTATTACGATTTCTTAATTTGGATCCATCGAGTGTGAGACTAACATCCTTGAAAAATATGAAAGAAAGCAATAAAAAGAAACAAAAGAAATAACATAATAGAAAATAAAATCCTATACTAAAATGAAAGAAAAAATAAAATAATATAAAAATTGAAATAAAATTAAAACTAACTCATAGGTTGCCTCCTATGTAACGTTTCTTTAACGTCGGTAGCTCGACGTAACCTGCATATTTAACGTCATCCTGGATTAGTAATTAGCGGCTTACTTCCACCTTTTGCTCCACAAAGTGGTTTTATAACCTATAAACAAGCCACATGTTGTAAGATAATAACCAGGACATAATTTATCAATTTAATAAATCCAATTTCAAGTAATAATGCCTATTTTTATTGACAAATCATTAATGAAAAAGGGAATAACAAAACTCCTTGAATCATTGATTGGCTCAAATAGTTCATCTTCGAGGAAGTGGGAACCCTTCGTAGTTAAGGTTATTACCAACACCTCGTCATTAGTTTCCTTACTTGGTTCCTCTGCCAGTTCTTCCTCAACCTCCTCTATCCACTCTTCTTCTTCTTCTTCTTTGACAGAGGCTTCTGGCTCATTTTCTTCAGCTATCTTCTGCCACTTCTCTAATTCCTCTTCTTGGATGGAGGCTTCTTCTTCTTTAGGAAGCTCTTCTTAGAATGTCACTCCATTAATGAAGCCAACCTTCCTTTTTCTTCACTCTCAAATTTTCGTTGGTCAACTTTCATTTTAGCATTGATTTCCATTAATTTATCTATAATAACTGCTTCATCTTCCTCTTCTTGTGAGAGCTCATTTTGGAATGTCACTCTAGTTGTGAAGTCAACCTTTGTCTTCTGTTCATTCTCGAATTTGTGTCGATTAGCTTTCCATTTAGTAAGGACTTCCATTAATATATCTCTAAGACTTTCTTTTTCTGGAAGCTTATTGTGACTCTTAAAAGTGATTGCCCTTCCATGTTCTTTAGCATCAATTTCAGTAGGACTAAGCACACTCCCTTGAATCTAGTTACATAATATCGTTGCCAATTGTCCCATCCGATTCACCATTTTTTTTTTGTGAGCCTCTTGTTCTTGATGGTTTATGATTGATTCTTAAATGAAATCAACCATTATATCTTCTGTAGTTGGCTCATAAATTAGGGATCCTTGATGCCACAAATATCCAGCTAGAGCATAAGAGTTGCTCCATTCTGAATTGTAGCCATTCCTGTATACTGCACCTTGAGGTTGATTATGGATGGTCGGCCGCTCTTATGTATAAATTGGTGCTCAAAATTCACGATTGTAGTGATAACTCCCACCAATGTCACGACACGACTTAAATATTTGTTGAACCTTCGAAAACATGTGAGAACAACTCACTCTCCCCTGTGTTAATATAAATCACATCCTTCCATTGTAACTTGTGGTTATGATAATGAATCGTAATTCCTATAATAAATCACAAACTTAAGATCAAGTAGAGAAATTCAAAAGACAATTAAATTAATAAACCAAATGAATACAGTAAGATACAATAAAATAAAATAATTTACAAAAGAAAATTTTTAAATTAAAACAAAATAAAAACAAAGATAAAACAATATGAAATGAAAATGACTAGAGTAATAGCATTTATACTTTCCTACTATCAAAATCCCCAGCAATGGCGCCAAAAACTCGATTGACTTATTTGTGAATTAGTCAATATTGTAATAACCATAAGTGCACAAAATAGTTGTAACTAGTACCGACAAGTATGAGTCTATCCCAAGAAGATATGCTAGTAATTACCCTTCCCCTATTATCTAGCCTAAGGATTGATTTTTGACTTTTTTAATTAAAAGAAACTAATACTAAGCCAAAAAAACAAAATAGGTAACAAAATTGAACAGAAAATTAAGGAAGCACTTAGGAAATTATCGATATTGAGAATTAGTATCTAGGTTTTGAATCTCCCTAAATCCTTAACAAATTGATCTTTTATTATGCAATTTTTTATTGATTTATTGGACCGTGCAGACTCTTATGGTATGCTAGTAGCTAACCTTGAGTCTACTAACAACTAATCTTAAGGTTTTCAACTGAATTACCCTAGTTAAAGATTATAGGATTGTTTACTGATTTATGAATCCATTTAATAGGTTTGACCCTAATATGGAAGATTTATGTCATCCTATCTCTAGGATTGCAATAAACTCCTTCCAATTATGGTAGATCATTCAAACCTCAGATTTCTCAATCTCTACATATGAAATCAAATTATAATCTAACTCGAGTTTATGAAAACATAAGTAAAACACGTAATCAGATCACAATAATCAGTCAAACCAATTGCATGAATAAAGGAATCCAATCATATCAAAGTATTAACATAAGGTTCATCTAACCTAAATACTAATTAAACGTTTAATTACATATGATCAAATACGAAATCAAACATACATAAACAAAAATATAAATTGAAAACAATGGGCTCATAATTCTATTGTCTTTTATTGAATGTCTTGCGATATAGAGGCTTGATCTTGTTTTTTGATGATCTCGCGATGATTTCTTCATGTTTTTACTTCTCTAAACCAAAATCACACCAAAAGAACAAGTTCCATGTCTGCTCTCGACTCCTACCGACAACCTTCTTCTTTCACCTCCCAAAACGTCTCTTTATAACAAAATTTAGGGTTTTGGGGAGATGCAAGGTCTGATGCATGACCGTGAATAACCAAAAATTACAAAATCGTGAAGATGCACAGGCTGGAGAAAGTGCATGGTCATGTACACGATCATGCATCCTTTCTGCACTTCAAATCTTTAATTTTTTCTTGATCTCATCCAAAATTTTCTCCTTTTAGTCCTTGAAGGCAATTATCACATATGAAAGCACTTTGAGCGAATTAAGTACCAAATATATAATAAAAGTATAAAATATAAAGTAAAATACATCAAACACTGGTGGTAAAATATAGTTAAATATCCATCTATCACTTGCAGACAAATATGCTAAGAAATGCTCTCTATTGTTGTCTTGTATGATAACACTTGAAGAAAATATGATATAATGTTTTAGTCTCTCTAGAGCATAGATGACAAGATGTATCTAGAATTTGGACTTTGATTCTGCCTCTGGTTCCCAGTTTCTGTAGCACTGCTAACTGTAGGGGAAAGAATAAGCCTGAGATATTCCAAATTCCCATATTAGCTTATAGAGAGAAAATTTGATAAGTGGACCTATCAGTAGTTGCTTGCAAGATTGAGTTGTGAATTGTGTAACTCTTATTTGATTTCATTCTCCTACACTTGATTAGGTAAGTATGCTGGCATATGCTCTACAACTGGTCTGGTCCCCCTACACATATAAAAAGACCAATACAAATTGCTGTTTAGAATTAGCATCTGCATCTTATATCCTTAAGGATTGATCCTTTTAAAGCTAAAAAGTGTTAAGTGGTACATAAAGGCCCTAACAAAAGCCAATTATCAAGCCAAAATTGTGTATTCTTCCTATCTTGAATGTAATGCTTTATATGAGAGTGAATAAAGGACCTTATGTGAAAAATCTATTAGAAAGTGTAAGATTGAGTAGTTTTCTGAGAAATAGACCCAATGCTTCTTTGTTTGACATGAAATATATGAACCCATTTCACCCATAAGCTTTCTTTTATTCTTTTAGCATTCTTTTATTCTGAACCACAATCTTGATGAGTAGTGAACTCATATGTGTTTCATTATAATTCTTGATATGATCGGAATGAATTTTTACAGAGTATCAATCCAGTGTCTGCATGTTGGAAAGAAAAACCGTTTCAACATCAAAAACAACAAAAACTAGAGCAAACATATAATAACGGATTCGAAATTGTAACCAAGCATTGCCCATTGGTTCTATACCCGATTCATAACTAGAAAGTTTCTCTGGCTCTTTGTTAATCGAGGATAAAATTTCGGAAATTAGAAAGGGTTTATGTGGATATATTGTCCAAACTGTTAACCCCTTTTTTGAATCTTTTGCATCCAAATAATACAAATAATTCTCTAAATTGGTATGAATTTTTAACAAACCTTACCATTTCAGTTAGTATAGCTTATTTAGGAATAATTCTCTTTTGTGACGATTGAATGCACCCCCACGTCCCCATATTTAGTAATTCCTAAAGAGTTTCTTCGGTATTGGGGATCGTCAAAATAAGCAAAAATACTATTTCTACAGAAAATACCTATAGGTATTTCAATCGAGATACCAGAGCTGGGCATTAGTTCTTTCTCTCGTTCTTAAATCGATTGGAGGGGGATAATAAATCTATTTCTTCGCCTCTTTGCCAATAAATTAGAATTCTCATGGGGAATGGCAGGATATATGCGATTACAATAACCAGTACATATGATTCGATTAAGTATTTAAGTAATTGTCGTTCTGTAAGACCATAATGAAAGCGCAAATTTTGTTTTTCTTCTAAACGAATACGATATTGAGATTTTTTACCAGAACGCGATTGATTTCTAAGATCGCCCCCAGCTTTCGGTCTTTTACTAGTTAGTCCCGATAAAGCCCCCAAACGTCGTATTTTTTTGAAACGAGGCCCTCGGTAACGTGACATAAAGACTAGTGATATCATCACTTCTAAATGATTTACGGAGATTGGTGATTAAAATGGCGTCAGTAGTTTGATGGACTAGCTACCTATCAAGTCTTAACACCAAGATGAGATATTGTGTGTTAATCACCATATAGAGTAAAGCGGGAGATCTAGAAGGAAAACCCAATTAAGGGCAAAATGGTAATTTTACCATTTATTGTGCGGATGGCTATAATATGGTTCATAATAGAGTTTACAATTCGACATCTTATTTGAAACATGTGCTCTCATAATATTTAGTAATTCAAGAGTTCAGCTAATTGTCTTTAGTGGAATGACATTTGGTTAATAAGCTAGAATTAATTCTAATGAGATTAAATTAATTTCGGACTTATTGGAGCTTGAATTATATAAGTCCAATTAGATTTCCAACTTGGCTTCTAGGAAGGTTATCAAGCAAAGTAAGAAATATAAATAGAGGTTACCGGAAATAAGAAAAAAGAAAAGACCGAATTAGATTCGGAATAATATACAGGAACATTTTAATTAAGAGTTAATTAAATTAGGTTTTAAGCTTATAATTAAATGATGGGCTTACTTTAATTAAGTGTTAATTAGAAGCCCAAAGTAAACATTTAATATTGGGCTTGATTTTGGTTTGATTTAATTAATTATATTAATTAAATTAAAAACAACATTTGTAAAGACAAAAAAAGAGGGCAAAAATTGAAACTACAATGGTGTAGTTTTCGGTTTTATAGCCAAAGGTGCACATTTAGCATTGAATTGCTAAATTTAGGATGGGTTTTTATCATGCTTCATGTTAAGTTGTCAATTTGTGTTTATTTTGTATTTAATTCTCTTTAATGTGTTGAAATTATTATTTAAAATTAATGGAATTGTCTCATAATTGTTCTTAGATGATTTTCAACACCTTAGAGATGAAATTAAACCAAAAAGATGCAAAAGAAACGAAGAAAATCCAAAATTTCAGATTGACAACAAATTCAGTGACTAAGCGTGGGCACGTGCAAGGATGAAAATTATCTGCAGATCTGTTTTCAAATTCAAATCCGAGATTTTCATAATCTTTGAAGATCATATTGCTATCTTATCAATGGAAATCTGCAACTTGAAGTAGGGATAAGGATTATCTGCTGAAGATCACGAGAAGGAGAGAGAAGAGGGATCGAAAAAGCATAAAAGGGGAGAGAAGTTACTGTTCACGCAACTTTGGTTTTAGGATAGTTTTCTGTAGATTTTTAGTAGTAGTTCTACGTTTCTGCTTTCTTTTTCTGTTCTTTTTGTCAGCCTCTGTTTTAGAATAGTTTTATGTTTTCTGCACTTTTCTTCTAGTTTTTTTGGAAAGCCATTGTCGTTATTTATTTCTGCACTTGTCTTCTAGGGATTTTCATATTCTTTAGGGAAAGACCAGGGATGGAGACTATGTGTTTGGTTATTTCTTTGATTTTTAATTCCATTATGAGTAGCTAAACTTCTTTTCTTGGTTGAGGGAAACTATGTTATCAGCTATTATGTGTGAGATCTTTCAATAAAGTTTGTGTTGTTGATGAACATTGAACATCTTCTGAATTACTTTTTTCTAATTGAATTGATTGATTTCTAGATGCGCAACTAGGGATTGATTCGTTCAATAGCTAGATTAATGAAACATGACGTTCAGTTTTGTTAATCATAAGTAGCAATTAGATTACCTTCTTTACGTTGAATTCGGAAATTCTAAGAGGATATTCGTCTTGATTAATTGCATGTCGCACATGTATTATCTTGTTCATTGGTTTCTTGGTTCTTAATGCTATTATTCAATTGAACCTACGATCGTATCTAGGTTGTTACTTAATAAGAATGCTAGGATACATGTTTCTAGTCATTTACACTTAAAAGAAAATATCCCGCAATGAATGTTTATTAAGGACTAAAATTTTATATCGAGGATCCATTTTAGCGTCATAACATCAATGACCCGAAACCAAGGTTTTTCTATTAAATTTTCAGATCTAATTACTTTAACTTATTTTCAATTTTTTTGTCTTTTTCCTTAAATTGTCGTGAATTGAAACCCCCCCCCCCTTTCATTACTTTATTTTAGTTTAGAACTCGTACAATCGTTGTCGTTAAAATTTCTCATGGGAACGATATCCGCTTACCACTACTACATTTATTTGTATTAATGGAAGTTGGTTTCTTTTTGAATTTGGTTGCAGGCGATAGCAGTACCACTTCAGCATCATTAAATGGTTGAATGGTGTCCTCATTAAATGGTTTAATGGTCTTATCATTAAAGGGTTTAATGGTTGTCATTTAATGTTGGCATGTAGAAAAACTTAT